>CM028361.1:78104587-78175242 GCA_016624345.1 Platycodon grandiflorus
ACGTGTTAGAAAGTTATGCATCACAAGTGGAAAAGGTAATTTGTGCATCGTCTTGTGTTGCGCTGCATCATTTTTTTGTTTTGTGATGCACAGCTTTGTCGCTCCGTATTTTGTGATGCAATGCTGTGGACTTCCGTATTTTTATGTGCATCGTGTTGTGTTGTGATTCATCTTTTTTTTTTTGCGATGAACAAGCGTGCACTGTTTCATATTTTTAAAAGGCATATATGACATTTTACAAAAACAAATGTATTTAACGATTGAAAACAATTATAGTAAACTTTAGCGATTGAAAATTGTCTAAAGGAACTGGGTATCGGATATCTAACATATATTGTTCCAAAAAGACACCGTGAGAGGAGCAGGAGGTTCCCCACCATAACCCTTCGGCATGATACTCGCTCTTGGCTTTGAGAGAATGAACACGAATTATTTGCTAAGCCAAAGTGAGACATACTTTGAACTCGAAAGAAAGTGACTATATCTACTCACGGGCCGGGCCATTATTTATTGAGAGCCCACTTACTCGTGTGAAGCCCGTACACTTTAGCTCGAGTCGAAATATGTACATCACATAATATTCGTAGCTTTTATTTAATGAAACTTTATTTCCTAAACATAAGTAAATTATGTAAAAAAATTAATATTTAATTTAGTCACATATTGACTTTTAAAAATAAAAGTTGACTATTTTTGAAACGAGCAGTAGATATTCCTATCTAAATTTTGCCAAATGGAAGCGAATTGAAATGTGTGATTTATTTTTTATTTTTTTGCCTAACTAATAGAGTAGCTCAACTTGTTAATGAGTTTCATAGATAGTGTGTGAAAGGCTTTTGGTCGTTCACCATTTTCTATTAACCAAGTTAACGGTTAAACCCCTTGTCAACCACAAGAGGGCTATGTGCCTAATACCATACCAAAGGGGTTATCTGCACAATGAGAAAACCACATAGGGCTATCTGCCTAATGAGAAAATCATTGGGAGGTTATCTGCAAATTACTTTAAAAAGTTTGAGCTTGTCAAATGATTATTTTTTAGACGGACGGAGTATATGATAAAGTATCAATATAATTGCATCTTTAAGGAAAATTCGTATCAAACACCTTGTTTTTAGGCCGCTTGTATAAAAAAAATGGTTAATTACACCATTAGTCCCTTGACTATTAACGATTTCATGATTAGTCTCAAGAAATTTTTCAAATTTCAATCCTTCGAGTACCAAAAAGTCACGCGCCTAGTCCTTTTGATGGATGCCGTTAGTAAAATTCTGTTAAGTCACCCATGTGCATTACACATACCATTTTTCAAGGGTATTATGGAAATTCATACTAAATAATTAAACAATAAAAAAATCAATACCTTTAATACCTTTCTCTGTCTCTGTCTCTTTCTCTCTTTCTAGTCATGTATTTCTCTCTCCCATTCCATTTTAACTGTTAATTACCTTCCAAATCCTTCTTCATAATTCCTTCCATTGTTGATAAACACGAGTACCACTTCGAGCTTTCTTGATTGAGTGAAATAGAGAGAATGTCATTCTTGCTGAAAATGCAAGATCCATCAAATCCAAACCCTAAGTCGCCAAATGGATCCGTCGTCTTCCTTCCCTACTCCCGGCCCCGCCTTCTACCACCGCCCCTCACTCCGAGATGAACTTTCGACTTCCGACGACCTAGATCGGTCTCCGGCCCTTCGATTGCTTCCCTAATCAATCAACCGTACTTGTTTGTGGTATGAAATCGATTGATATTCAACACCTTTACATTGGCGGTGGAGAGGGAGAGTTGAAATTTTAGGAGGCGAGGCCATAGCATACATCGAGCCAATATTGTCACTCGAGAATGTCATCTTCCTCCACGATTCTTGGAAATGGTCATCTTCCTTCCTTATTTCAACCGAATTCCTCCCGATTCCCCATTTGGTGGAATTGAATTCCTCTATTTCCTTCCAATTTTGATTTCCTCAATCCCACACTCCTCTCCTCCACACCCTTTGCTCAGATTTTAATTTCCACAAAGAAATTGAATTCCTCTCAACAACGAAACGCCGGCGACAACACTGACAATTTCCTCGCTAACCGTAAACCCCCTTCAATGCACCCTGTCATTTTTTTTTTTCTTTTTTAAAGTCTTGATTAGAGAGAGAAAGGTATTTAAGGTATTAATTTTTATTGTTTAATTATTTAGTATGAATTTTCATAATACCCTTGAAAAATGGCATGTGCAACGCACATGGGTGACTTTGAATTTTACTAATGACATCCATCAAAAGGACTAGCCGCATAACTTTTGGTACTCGAAGGATTGAAATTTGAAAAAACTTTCTTAAGGGACTAATCGTGGAATCGTTAATAGTCAATAGACTAATAGTGTAATTAACCCAAAAATAAATTACACCAATGTGTATCAAAATTTACTTTAAATTACACATATTGTTTGAACAACTATATACATTTTAAACCTTATTTTTGAAAAAAAAATTATACTCCCTCCGTTTACAGTAAAAGTTATTTATTTTATTTTGGGATATTCTACATAAATATTTCACCTAAAAAATTATGCTTATAACCTCTATAAACCTTTCAAGTTTACCTTTCATATATGTTATAAACATCTTAGTTATTCTCAAATATTTTTGCAATTATAATCAACTCTTATACTATTTATATACTCCCTCCATCCCTAAATTATTGTCTTTCTTTTTCATTTTTATCCGTCCCAAAATAATTGTCTTATTTAAAAACTTTTCTTTTTAGGATATAATTTTTACCATTTTACCCTTTTTTTTCTACTTTAATTATAGACCATATGCATATAGGCATTAAATAAAATTATACATTATATTAATATTAATAATTAAATCAATTATTTTTTAATTTATATACCAAATCAAACAAAATAATAATTAAAAAACAAAAAAATATTTTTAATTATAAAACTTTTCAATCGTGACTTTTAAGTGGAACTGAGAGAGTAGTTCAGAATGGACTGTCTCTAGGGATCCTAACCAGCTTGGATAATCAAATGAATTAACTGATCCAAACCAATGTTAGGTACCAAAGTCTGCAAGGAAAACGTGTCTATGTGTGTGTCGTACACATAGTTGTCGATATCTTAATCAATATAAAAATAGGGGTAATCGATACATATCTTAATGCGTATCTCATTTAATTACGTATCAACGATACATTATTACGATGTCGTATCTTATGATACGATGCGTATCTTACGATACGTTGTTATCTTATAATATAGACTATTTAAATAAAACTATATTATAATTTTTTTAAAATTACTTTTTCTTACAAATTCTGCATATAAAAAGTTAGAAATTTTCCTAAATTAGTGAAATACAATATTTGAGTCTTAACATATAAATATTACTCTTCTAATCATTATATCTTTGTTAAAATTTTAATAAATACATTTATATCTAGTTATAGTTCCTACTTCTTATATCTAAAAATTATGTATATTTATATACAAAATGTATCCCATGATATACAAGACATATTTTAATACATATCATAAAAATAAAATTACAATACCCAATACATATCCTAAAATATGGTCGTACATAATTCCATTCACATCATCATCACTCTCTAGAAACCAAATACTGCAATAAAATGCAGAGGATAGTTCTGCATTTCATTCATACTTGACTTTTATGATCCAATGGTACCATCAGACAACTGAATAAAGTCTTTGTAGTACTGTCTGTACCTCTGGTTTCCTGCCGAATTTGTTGACTCAAGTGGTCCTTTTTGCTTCTTACTCACCTTCGAGAATCACTGTAAATTCCAAGAATATTTAATCACTGTAAATTCCAAGAATATTTAACCAACATGGTTTCTTTATTCTGTCATGTATCGAACTCTTACGTAGTAAATCGAAATTCAAGTTTTCGGAGGAAGACTTGGTTGGAAGTGGGTTTGATTCTAAAAGTTCAAGGTAGATTAAACCAAAATTCAGTTCAAGAACCAACGGCGCTGTTTGTCCCGCATTCGTTAGCTAAATCTAGCACGAGGGAAAACAAATACTGTCCTACTACGAATCCCATCTTGATGTGATTCTAAGATCGTGACAAAGCGGAACCAACCAAGAACGCGGATTGAAAACAGAAACAACGAATTGAAACGAAAAGATAAGGAGCTTCCCTCAACCCAAGGGTGAATTTAATCCCTAAAACCTTAGGGTGCAACTTTAACCCACTAATCGCAATTGATTAGGAATCAAGACACGGAACGCCACAAGCCTGCAGCTCAACAAACTTGATAAGTTCAAAGGTTGAGAATTATAATCCAAGAAATCTCTCAAAAGCTCACAATATTGTGAAAATCAATTCAATTTTAATAAAAATCATTCATAATGTTTTACAATGAAAGAAAAGCCTGTATATTAGCTTAACAATCCTGGCGATCGCTTTAAAGCGATGCAAAGCGATCGCTTTGCAAGCAGTCTTCAGGGCGATCGCTTTAAATCGATGCAAAGCGATCGCTTTCCAAGCAGTCTTCAGGGCGATCGCTTTCTGTCGAAACAGGGCGATCGCTTCCTAGGCAGAACACAGGCTTTGCTTCTTTGCATTGCATGTAAATGATCCTCCGACCATTGCTTTGCACGTCCTTGGGTGTTGTCAGGGCTTCAAAGAACATGCTTGAACTCCTCAATCCCTTCCACAAGCGATGCTAAACTCTCACAAATCTTTGTTGCATGCTCATGAGTCGTTGGACCTCTGGTTATGCTTAACGAATCACGAACATCATTACGAACGTTGATTCGACCCGAACCATGATTGTCTCGACCCAAACCCTTCTTGCCTTGGTTCTCATCATTCCCTTCCCCTTCGAAAGGATTCGTCCTCGAATCACCTACATCAAAAGGACGTAGATCAAAAATAGAAAAATATTTACTAACATGCACCTTACCCATCAAGTCCAATTGGCAATCATTATCAAACTCATACTTCACCATGATCCTTGCTTTAACCTGAAATGGAAACTCAACAATAGAACACAAAGCAAGATGACCACAAGTATTAGGAGAAAACAAAGTCATCATCAAATAAGAGCACATCCTAGGTATGCGAGGTGGGTCCACAATGTCGTGAAACAAAAAATCCTCCACATGCTTAATTAGGAGACTTAATACAACCAAACTCTCCATAATCTCCAAGTTCCCCCATAGAGTTATGAGAATCACTTTGTGAGTGATCACTTTTCCAAAACCTTAAATACTTACTGAAAGTTTTATAGCTATGTAACTAAGAAAACAGAATGCTGGAATATAGTAAATGTTATCAAAGATGTGATAACATCTACTATAACATCCAGTAAAATTGCAGCGGAATTAATAAAACAGAAAGTTAATAAGATTGATGTATCCTTTGTCTACAAGTATAAATACTTGTAGACGTGCCAATATGGCAAAATCTTTTCACTAGAAAATATAGAACCGATTACAAAAAAAACAACTAGCGAAACTCTAACAAAAATCCTAACAACGAAAGTAGGCAAAAGAGACTACAAACTTATGCTTTGGTAATACAATCCTGTCTAATAAACACTGACTTCCATCGAGGACAGAAACTTCAACACAGTTTTAGTAATTTCAGAATGAGATGTGTTGAAAGATGTGTCTGTATTTCTGCTCACATTCATCACACGACACAGCAGTGTATTAGACCTTTTCTCTCTCAGATCTCTCTCCAAAGCGTGCTGAATGAAGAAGACACCATCTTCTTAAATAGGCTCCAGGGCTACACGAAAACACTTAGAAGGCAATGTTAATGTTAGAAAGACAATTTACTATATTTACATCAATCAAAACTTTGATTGAATCAATCAAACAAGTCAAAGCTAATTTACCAAAAATACATCAATCATCCATGTATAGACAGAATTTAAGAAAGGCAAAAACAATCTCAAATCTAACTAATTTAGAGAATCTCAAAAACATATTCTTGGAGAACATATTCCAACAATCTCCCCCTTTTTTGCCTTTCTGGACAAAACATCAATTAAACACAATGAACTCCCCCTGAATAAGATATGATTAATATAACACAAAGATGTAATAAAATATCAGAGAGTTCAGAATAGTAAAAAAAATTGTTTAAACTGTTAACACCCACAAACACAGAAATGTTATGACATTTAAATCAACATCTCTTGAGGCAGTAATGTCAAACAGAGTTGTCTCCCCCTGCATTGTTGTCTCCCCCTTCATTGTTGTCTCCCCCTTTTTGTCCAGAAGAGGATGGCACTTGGGCATCAAGAAAAGCCTGGAACTGTGATTGCAAATCCTCAAGATATACAAGGAGAGTGCGAGTAGCAGCAATCTGAGCAGCAAGAAGAGGAAGCTGCGAGCGAACAAATGGCACAGATAGTGAGGCTGTAGAGGAAACAGGGACATCTGCAGAGGACATATGAACTGGAGAAGATGGAGAAATTCCAGCAGCAGCATCAGTAGAAGAACTGGCCAAGGGTAAGTCAATGACCCTATCCCCTTTTAACAATTGAGCAGAAATCTTCAAAACTTTGGGACGACTTGTGATTCGATCAGTGCACACGATACCGTGATGCACCAAAAATCGAAAAATCAGACTAGGGAAAGGGAAGGACCAGCGATCCGAGAGAGTTTCAGCATAAAAGGTAATACTATCAAACACTCATTGCCCAAAATTAAAAGGAAGGCCAGTGCCAATTTGGAAAATGAGTTTAGCCTGGGATTGAGTCACCACAGAAGTGTTGTTTGAGGGGACCCAATTTGCAGTGCACAATTTGTGCAAGACTGAGTAAAAAGAAGTCAATTGGGCAGATTGAAGTTTCTCAGGAGATATAGGCCATTTGCTGATTTTTCCCCCAGTCAAGACAGATGTGATCTCATTGAAGTTATCAATCACAGATGATAATTCAACATTCTCAGTTGCACAAAACTCATTGATTTTGGAAGGAGTAAAATTGATAATTTTGTTTCTAACAAAAACCTGACCAAATCTGTCAGAACCTTCCATGCACATGGCTTTTTCAAGATTTGCATAAAACTCTATGACTAGAGTTTTGACATAGGGTGAGGAAGAAGTCACAGTATTTAAAAGTTTGCGATCAATTAAAAATTGAGACAAATTAAACCGATCAAGAACCTCTAACTGAACCTGCTTTTCCTCAAGCAAATTGCGAGTGATGAAGCGATCATACCTCAAGGATGCCTCACGGGTGTAGAAAAGAGGATTAAAAGCTGAACCAATATCCAGGGGTGGAGAAGATGTGAGTTGAGATGCCACCACATCTTCGTCATCATCAGAATGAAGACCTTCATTAGACTCAGAAGAAGCTTGTCCAGATGGTTCCACAGAATCCCTATTAAGTGAATTTGTTCTTTCACTATCACTGGATGGAGAAGAAGGGGACTTAGGGCAAGAAGATTTCTTCCCTAGTTTTAGCATGACTTCTGCAAGGGTGGAGTCATCAGGCAGACCATCACTGTGAGTAGGAGAGGCCGCTTGAACAGAGGGTGCCACAGGACTGTCCAGATCAGCATTGGGTTGAAAATTGTCAATCTCTTCAAAGAGATCATCAGACTCTTCTTGCACCACAGAAGCAGGAAGAGATGGCTCAGAAGCGGAGGGAGGAACAACAGAGCGAACCACACACACATGAGGAAAGTCCATATCCTCATTTGATGAAGGCGGAACAAAATCAGCGTCAGTGGCGTCATCATCTTCAAGGTGAACCGCTGGAGATTCTTGTTGCGGCAAGCGCCCCTTTTGCTTCGAAACAGAGGTAGAGAGAGGCTCCAAATTTGGAGTAAGCCCCTTTGCCGCTTTGAAAAGCGTCTTGTAGGGCCAATAGGACCAAGAGAGGCGCCTACTTGCTTCAAATCGGGGTTTTCAACATCAATGACGTTGCTGCCTCGCTGGGAGAATGGCGTCAATAGGAGCAGGAGCATCATCGAATGGAACAACGTGAGAGGGGTGTGTGAAGAGCGGATGTCTCCATATTTTGGGAGACATTAGCTGAAGGAGATGCTGGATTCTGAGATGGAGAAGGAGAGCCCACAGCCTTGGATGCCATTGAAGAATCTGGAAGAATAGAGAGAGAAAGAGACTGCACTTGAAAGAATTTGTCAGAATACAAGTGAGAAGATGCAGTTAGGGCACAGTTAGGGCACGGTTTAATTTTTTGGGAAAGAAAGAACTAATTTTGAAGGAGAGCAACTGCTACTTTCAAAAAAAAACTGCTACTTACCAAAAAATATTTTTGGTAAAATAACTTCCCTTTTTTTTCAAATTCTCATCAAAAATAGGCATCTGAATATTACCCAAAATGTCCCTGTGATAAATCTTCTGCTAAGGAACCCTCAAATCATCTTAATGCTCAAAAATCAAGTACCATTCAAATTGTTTATAGACAAACACAATGAAGGATAAAGATTCACAGTCAATAGGCCACTTTGGAGAAAATAGATGATGAGAAACTTTTAGCATGAGAGTATATTCACCAGACCAAATGTCCTATAGGTATGCCTAACCATGAAGAATAAGACAATGCGCACACAAGTGAGGGACTTTGCTCAATGAATGTGAAGGAGAAAAATGTTGGCACACTGAGAGACACATTTTGCAATTTTTGAATTCAATGGATCAAGATCCTTTTCTCCCAGTCCCTTTATATGATGATTTTTGCCTTAAAGATGAAGGGATTTAACCAGTAGGTAGCTTTCACTCTTCCTCAAGGATAGCCCTTTCTCATATGATCACGCCAAACATTCAAAGAACATATTGATCTAGATTATAAGATCACATATGAGTGGCTGCATACACATTGAGAAGGTAGCTTTTTCCCTCAAAGGCTTCCATTCACTGATTTGGCTCATTCACTGGGAGAACTTATCCTCTTTTTTTTATTTTTTATTATTATTTTGAATAGAGATCCACATTCAAAAAAATGTCTTTCAAATACCACATTTTTTTAAAATCATTTGACAAAGTCGTGCCCAAGACAACATGCAAGATGATGATTTTTTTTTTTTTTTTACAACAAGCACATGTGGTCACATTAGAGACCACATGTTGTGAGACAATCAAATAGCACACAGACTTAGAGATTTCCTAAGAGTAGAAAATCTCTCAAAATCAAGAGCCTTGGTGAACACATCAGCTAATTGATTCTCAGTTCCTATAAATTCCATGCGGATAATTTTTTGTTCAACCAAATCCCGAATAAAGTGATGTCGAATATCAATATGTTTGGTGCGGGAGTGTTGAACAGGATTTTTCGAGATATCTATAGCACTGGAATTATCACAATAAACAACAAGAGTATCACTCTCTAGCCCATAATCATTGATCATCTGATTCATCCAAAGAAGTTGAGAGCAACAACTACCAACCGCTACATATTCAGATTCAGCGGTTGACAGTGAAACGCAGTTTTGTTTTTTGCTATACCATGAAACCAAATTGTTCCCCAAGTAAAAACAACCCCCAGTGGTGCTTTTACGATCATCGATATTTCCTGCCCAATCAGAATCACTAAAACCAACAAGATTGGTATTAGTGTCTCTAGTGTACCACACCCAAGTTTGGTTGTCCCACTAACATATCGAATGATACGTTTTAAGGCCTTTAGATGGGAGACCTTGGGATTTGCTTGGTACCTTGCACGACACAAACACTATACATAATGTCAGTCTGGCGTTAGGTACAACAGACTTCCTATCATACTTCTAAACAAGGTGTGATCTACACCTTCACCTTCATCATCCCTACACAACTTTTGAGATGATCCCATGGGAGTTTTCAAATGGGATGCATTCTCAAGACCAAACTTTTAACCAAGTTTTGAGCATACTTGGTTTGAGACACAAAATTCCTTCATTGCTTTGCTTCACTTGAAGACCAAGAAAATAGTTTAACTCACCAACCATACTCATCTCAAATGTTGATGTCATGTTTTTGACAAAATGTCCTAACATCTTTTCGGATGTAGATCCAAACACAATGTCATCCACATATATTTGAGCAATGAGAATGTCACTTTTCTCCTTTTGAATGAACAGAGTTTTATCAACCTCACCTCTTTTGAAACCAATTTCAAGAAGATATTAAGTCTTCCATACCAAGCTCTAGGAGCTTGTTTAAGACCATACAAAGCCTTCTTCAATTTAAAAACATGGTTTGGTTTGTGAGGATCTTCAAATCCTTTTGGTTGTTCCACAAAAACTTCTTCATTCAAAATGCCATTTAAAAAGCACTTTTCACATCCATCGATGGAGTGTGATTCCAAGATGACAAGCAATGGCAAGCATTAATCGAATAGACTCAATGCGGGCTACGGAGCAAAGGTTTCATCAAAGTCCACCCCTTCTACTGTGTATACCCCCGAGCTACCAATCGTGCTTTATTTCTAACTATTTTCCCGGACTCATCGGTTTATTTTTGAAAATCCACTTAGTTCCTATTACATTACCTTGACTAGGTCTAGGAACTAAGTACCAAACATCATTTTTGGTAAACCGATTTAATTCTTCCAACATGGCGCTTATCCAAAAATCATCCCCAAGAGCTTCTTTCACATTTTTAGGTTCAAGATTTGATATGAAGCAACAAGTTCTAGCATTTAAACAATCGATGACAAATAGGCCAAGCTTACCATTTTTTGTAATCCACTTTACCTTTTGTCTTGTCTTCATTCCATCAAACACATTACCAATCACTTGAGTTGTAGGGTGATTTTTCGAATTACGCTTGACACATCCCGCCTTTGATCGGTTTCACTCATCACCGATTCAACCGGTTCAGTTTCGATTTTGTTTCACTGATCCGAGTCGTTGGTAGGTGTGTTCGAGGATGTCCCCACATTTTCGGACACATTTCCTTCGAATCATTCGATCTTTGGATTTAGTGAATCGGAACAATTTTTTCGGCACACTGTTCGCCTGCATCATCCAAAGAACCCCGTAATATCATCTTCGCAGTTTTCTCGTCCAAGGTTTGCAAAATCATCAAAAGTAATATTTATGGATTCCATTATAGTCTTAGTCCGAAGATTAAAGACTCGAAATGCTCTACTATTTGATGAATACCCCACAAAAATGCATTTGTCACTCTTAGAATCAAATTTTGAAAGATGATCTCGGTCATTTAAGAGATAACATATACACCCAAAAACGTGAAAATATTTGAGATTCGGTTTTTTCCCAAAAGGATTTCATATGGAGTCATGGTGCAACCGGGTCTCAAATATACACGATTTCCAATGTGACAAGCGGTGTTTAAGGCTTCACCCAAAAACGTTTTGAAAGATTTTGAGAACTAAGCATGACACGTGCCATTTCTTGAAGTGTGCGATTTTTCCTTTCCGCTACTCCATTTTGTTGTGGAGTTTTGGGGCTGAATACTCATGAGTAATCCCTTTGAATCGCAATATTTGGAAAAAGAAGAATTTTCATACTCGGTACCATGATCCGAACGAATCTTAATAACTTTTAAGTCATATAGATTCGGACCTTTTTGTACCAAGTTTTAAAAGCTTCAAAAGTTTCAGATTTTTCTCTCAAGAAAATAATCCAAGTATACCGAGAAAATCATCAACACACACAAAGGAATATTTCTTTCTTCCTAGACTCTCCACTTCAATTGGACCCATAAGATCCGTATGAATGAACTCAAGACAACGTTTTGAGGAACGTTGTTGAATTTTTGGGTGGGACACTCTAGTTTGTTTCCCCTTTTGGCATGGACCACACACACCCACATTCTTTGTGTTAATCTTTGGTAATCCTCTAACGGCATCATGTTTGATTATATCATGAATTTTATGAAAACTAGCATGTCCTAGTTTTTGATGCCAAAGAGAACTATCATTAACATTTGAGGTATGGCATGAAACAACTTCACCATACATGTAACAATTATCCGAGGATCTAGTACCGCAAGAATACATTTGTTAGTACCATCAAATACTTCACATGAGTTTTTGTCAAATTTTACATGCAAATCATCATCACATAATTGACTTATACCGATGAGATTTGCTTTAAGACCTTCCACATGAAGAACATTTTTAAGCCTTGGCAATCCCTCAACATCAAGATTGCCTCTACCAACAATTCTTCCTTTTGCACCACCCCATAGGTCACACTTCCACCATTGAAACTAGAGTATTCGACAAGTATTCATCTCGTCCTCGTCATATGACGGAACATCCACTATCAAAAACCATGAGCCAAGAACATTGGTTTTAAAGGAAGTGTATGTAACATTGCACGTTACATCGCTTTCTTGACCCATATTTTTCCGAATTTCGGGGATGTGCTGATTCAAATGTGGAGACATTTTCCACGACATTCTCGTCCGAGCATTTCGGTGAAATTTTTTGCCAAATCGCCTTCATTTTGTAACAATAAGGTCGATATGACTGAAACATTACAATAATGGCAAATATACCGACGTTTCCAAAGGTGTCTAGACTTTTTCGTTAGCCATTTGGTTTTGATTAACATGTTCACCATTCATTCTTTCCTTGACAAAAGCAACCGGTTTGAATCCCACCAGCAGTGTCTTCTTGACCATAAGTCGAAGTTCATCAAGTTTAACCTTGCCTTTGTTCAGCTTGGACATGGTTTCATTTGCTTTTTCAAGATTAATTTTGGCTTTTTCAAAATCCACATCTTTCTTGGTGAGCATGACTTCCACCTAGCAATGGAAGCTTTCGAACTTCATTCTCTTTTGAGAGCAACTCATTTGAAGTTTTTTCGAACTTCAAGTTCTTTTGAAAGATATTCATTTTCCTCGGTGAGAAGATTTAACTTTTCTTCCTTCTTTACCCAATCTTCATAAAGTGCCTTATAATCCTCTAATAAATCCAGATTTTAATCGAATCGGACTCTTGTGGACATGATTGTCATCAACTATGGAAGAGTTGAGACAATTCTCGGAATGAATCTTTTAACGATGTGATCACGGTTGGAGCCACATTTAAGGCAACACCTTTAGATACACCATGAGGATTTATTTGTAACACTTTTGGGTTTCAAAACTGTTTAGTGCGTTTCCTCTTTGGATTGATCATCATCATTTGTCACTTAGGGTAGCCGCCAAACTTTTTCCCTTTTTCTTTGTAGTATTAATACATTCAAACATAGTGACCATAACCAAAACATTCTCTCGCATTGAGCAGTTTCTTCCTTTTTTGATTTGTATTTTGAAGGAAGTTTAGGAGTAAACTTGTCTTTGGAATTATTAGAATTATCGAAGCTTTTTCAAGAAAATTTTCTTGGAGCAAATTTTGGAGCGACATTTGTTTTTTGATACTTTTGATAGTTTTGTCCTTTGGTCAAAATGTTGTTAAACTTTTGACCAACATAGCACGAGATTCTTCTCCAAAATCTCGCCTTTCCAAGATCATTTGTAAATTCAAGTAATTCCTCCGACAAGTCGATTGATTTTGTGCAACAGCAAAGCAATACTTTTAGCATTTTTATTTTGCTTTTGTTCGCAAAGATAGATTTAACTCAAAGGTTTGAAGAATACCGAAAGTTTATCTAAACTCATTCTTCCAGTGTCATGAGCTTCTTCTATAGCAGAGATTTTTATATTGAAACGTTCTGGAAGAGATCTCATCATTTTGCTAACAAGTCTTGCATTGGAAATAGGTTCTCCCAAGGCTAGAGACTCATTAGACAAATCTACCAACTTGTCATAGTAGGATGAAATGTCATCATCTTCTTCCATTTTTAAATATTCAAAACGAGTTGTAAGTAAACGTAGCTTGGTTAATCGAACGCTATCGGGTCCCTCACAATGAGCTTGGAGGGCTTCCCATACTTCTTTGGCTGATTCAAAATGAACAATTATTTTGAAAATGTTTGGTTCCACACAGCCGTAGATAGCATTAATAGCTTTTGAATTAAAATTTGCTACGCTTCTTTCTTCGGTCGTCCAACTAGCTTCTGAGGTAATTTTATAATCTCCATCGATGTCAATTACTCTAGGTGGAGTCCACCCTGTAACCACAGAGAGCCATGTTCTTTCATCAAGAGACTTGAGGTACATGCGCATCTTGGGTTTCCAAGTAGAGTAATTAGACCCATCGAGGACAGGAGGACGTTGAGTACCATACTGAGTATCCGACATAGCTACAACCAGGAACCTCACTTAGTTATGTCAAGTGTAGGCTCTGATACCAAATGAAAGCTTTATAGCTATGTAACTAAGAAAAAGAATCTTTGGAATATAGTAAATGTTATCAAAGATGTGATAACATCTACTATAACATCCAATAAAATTGCAAATGAATTAATAAAACAGAAAGTTAACAAGATTGATGTATCCTTTGTCTACAAGTATAAATACTTGTAGATGTGCCAATATGGCAAAATCTTTTCACTAGAAAATATAGAACCGATTACAAAAAAAACAACTAGCGAAACTCTAACAAAAATCCTAACAACGAAAGTAGGCAAAAGAGACTACAAACTTATGCTTTGGTAATACAATCCTGTCTAATAAACACTGACTTCCATCGAGGACAGAAACTTCAACACAGTTTTAGTAATTTCAGAATGAGATGTGTTGAAAGATGTGTCTGTATTTCTGCTCACATTCATCACACGACACAGCAGTGTATTAGACCTTTTCTCTCGGATCTCTCTCCAAAGCGTGCTGAATGAAGAAGACACCATCTTCTTAAATAGGCTCCAGGGCTACACGAAAACACTTAGAAGGCAATGTTAATGTTAGAAAGACAATTTACTATATTTACATCAATCAAAACTTTGATTGAATCAATCAAACAAGTCAAAGCTAATTTACCAAAAATACATCAATCATCCATGTATAGACAGAATTTAAGAAAGGCAAAAACAATCTCAAATCTAACTAATTTAGAGAATCTCAAAAACATATTCTTGGAGAACATATTCCAACACTTACAATCCACAGAAGAAAGTAAGACAAATTCTTGAGAAAATGTATGGAAAACTTCAATCTCATAACATTCACCGGGTTTGAAAATCAACCTAAAAAATTCCCCTTTTTGTATAACCATGATCAACACATTAGCACCACATAACACAACAAGATCATAGTTATTTGTACAAATCAAAGAACCTAACACATGGGAGAAGTTCTTGGGGCTATTACAAAACCTATCGTGCATCCATACATGAAAACATTCCACATGTCCAACAGTCAAACCATGAACCACATTCTTGATTCCCAAGTTGTCACAAGTCAAAGCATGCACTCTTTCGACAAGATACACACGACCTTCCCATGTTTTAGCATGCTTAAGAAGAATTTCTTTCAACAAGGATGATTTAACTCCAACTATGTCATGCAGTCCATAAATCTTGTGAAAGAACAATGCAACATAGAAACTCAATTTTGACAACTCTTTTGCATTTACAAATACACATTGCTGACCCTTGTATACTTCTAATGCAAACCAAGACTCCAATAATTCCATAGAATCTACACACAACAAAGGTGACAAAATTCGACCATCTTGGATTGGGCATGTATTTAATTTCTATGAAAGAAAACATCACCACAGATAACATTACCCAATTTGTGACATGCATCAACATAATCTTTCGTAGAAGAATCGTGTATATCCACAAACTTAGAATTCTGAAATGCACTCAATGAATTCAAATTTAACAAGACATAACGGACAATTTAGATTTATCAAGTCAATTCTCATTGTACAATACAAATTTACCAAATCAACCTTTGAGACACATTTAAGAAATGGATCAACATAAGAATGACTCGGTTTATGTAATGACAAGTATAATCCATTCTCAATGCTATGGTGATCAACATGTAACAATTCATTATGATTCTCACGTCCGATTATCTTAGTATTACAAGAGAGAATGGAATCATACCTTTAAGATTGTGTAGGCACACTACATCAACCTTCTTACCTTGTTGATCATCCAATTTGAAGCTTAAGGCTTCCTTGCTTGATTCGGTGAACACATCAAAAGCCTGTGAAGAAGAAGCAGTACATGGAAGAGAGAATTGAGGATTCATGTTAGCATAAAAAGGTATCTCCGTAGAGATGTGGATTACCTCACTATGATTCTTTTCCAACTCCCTCATGACCTCACTTGGGATGTCAAGAAAGATTGGGTTCACTCTCTTTTGGCCCTTGGCCTTTTTTAACTTTTTCTTTTTCTTCCTCAATCTCTCGTGTATTCACCCTCATGTTTTTATCTCTTTCACTCTTTCTTTTCTCAACTCTCGGGTTTTCACTCTCTTCCGTAAACCCACTCTTTTCATTTTTCCTCTTTTCCTCACTAACCTTGTTTTCCTCGACCTTTTTGGCTTGCAGTTCATGAATTTGTTCACTATCTCTAACTTTCCTTTCCTTTTGCTCGGCTATTTCTTGATTCACACTTTTTACTTTAGCCGACCTCTCATTTTCAGTTTCATTTATACTCCCTTTTTTTCTCGGCTATCTCACAAACTTCATTTATCTCTCGAGCCGAACTCTCAACTTTTCTTTTGTCAACATCTTCACTCTTTGAGATCTCCCCATAAGATGTGGTTGGCACAACACTAGTATTTTTGTTTTCCTCCACATGGGACCTACTAGGGGTTTGAGAAAAGGAATAAGAAGAAGAAGAAATAACTCCACGAGTAAAAGTACCTCTCCTCTTAAGTTGTCGTTCCATCTTGACGGCGGCATGAACAATTTTCTCTATTTCATCATACTCCCTCAATTCCACCACCTGGGCAATCTCCTTATTCAACCCATTGATGAATCTATCCATGGTGACCTCATCATTCTCATTGATATTAGCTCGAATTAGAGCCATCTTGATTGTCTCATAATACTCCTCTACCGACACACTACCTTGAAACAAATTTTGAAGTTCTCTCAATAGTTCACGGTGGTAGTAGTTAGGGACAAACCTTTTTCGCATGACCCTTTTCATTTCTTCCCACGTGCTAACGCGACCCTCTCCTATCATTCCCCGCCTAATCATTAGTTGCTCCCACCAATCACTAGCATACTCGGAGAAGTTTGAGGCAGCAAGTTTCACTTTTTGGGCTTTTGAGTAGTGGTCACGCTCAAATAGGAATTCAAAATTTCTAACCCACTCTAGGTATTCATCGGGATCATCCCTACCCCTGAAAGGAGGAATCCTCATTTTAATGTTGAAAAATTCCCTTTCGTATTGTGGGTTGTATGCCCTTTCACCTACTCTCCTATCACGCCTCCTATCATTCTCATATTTTCTCTCTAACCACTCATCCTCCTCATCATCATACGCACCCCTCCTTGCTTGAAATCTGGGTGGATTTCCTCGAGGTTGCGCATTCCCTCTCTCTTTTAACCTAGCCAAGCGTTGAGAGGCATCCTCCATCATCCTCAACATGCGCTCTGTAGGATTCTGCTGCGCATCACTACCCCATCGAATAGGAATATTTCGTGAGATATTGAATATCACACACAAAAATCTCACCAAACTCTCGTGTATACTCTCTCTCACTCACACACTCATAATTTCTTGAAAAGATTATCCTACCCATGAAATTATCAATATGGAGTGCAAGTTTTGAAAACGTCTCAGCTTGGAACTCAAACAATGCAATCCTTTTAGATTTTTTTTTAAATTTTTTTTGGGGCAAAATTTCAAAGTGAGATGCAATTTCACAATGAAAGCAAGAAAAGAATAAATTTTTAATGGATGTTGGAAGGATTTGACGAATAAGATGAATGTATGAATATATATATATATATATATATATATTTTGTAGCAATTTCACTTTAATGAAATTGACAATTTTGAAGCACTCTTCCAAAACCCTCACTTGAGAAAAAATTTCGGCTCCTATACCTTTTTTTTTTTTGTCTACTTCTTGATTAAGCTTTTGATTTCCTTGACGCAAGAGAATTTTTTTTGAGCAATAATAATTTTTTGTCTCTTTGTCCTTTTTTTTTTTTTTTTTTTGTAATTAGGGTTTGGAAAGAAACACAAAAAGAAACAAGATTTTTGGAAATTTTTATTTATTTATTTATTTTTTATGGGAGAAGGAAAAGTATGAATCCAATGAAATATAGGAAAGATGAAAACAAAGTTTATGAAAAACGCTAGAACGAAATCGTTGGTTACCTCTTTGTTGTTTTGATACCAATTGATGTGATTCCAAGATCGTGACAAAGCGGAACCAACCAAGAATGCGGATTGAAAACAGAAACAACGAATTGAAACGAAAAGATAGGGATCTTCCCTCAACCCTAGGGCGGATTTAATCCCTAGAACTTTGGGGTGCAACTTTAACCCGCTAATCGCAATTGATTAGGAACCAAGATCACGGAACGCCGCAAGCCTGCAGCTCAACAAACTTGATAAGTTTAAAGGTTGAGAATTCTAATCCAAAAAATCTCTCAAAAGCTCACAATATTGTGAAAACTCAATTCAATTTTAGTAAAAATCAATCATAATGTTTTACAATGAAAGAGAAGCCTTTATATAGGCTGAATAATCCTACTAAACATAGGAAACGTTTATTAGGAAACAAAAATATCTAAAATACTTTAAAGTTACCAAAAACTGTTAAAAATCCGTCAAACATCGCATCACCCACATTCTGGGCACAAGGTGATCGCTTTAAAGCGATGCAAAGCATCGCTTTGCAAGCAGTCTACAGGGCGATCGCTTTAAATCGATGCAAAGCGACCGCTTTGCAAGCAGTCTTCAGGGCGATCGCTTCCTAGGCAGAACACAGGCTTTGCTTCTTGCATTGCATGTAAATGATCCTCCGACCATTGCTTTGCACATCCTTGGGTGTTGTCAGGGCTTCAAAGAACATGCTTGAACTCCTCAATCCCTTCCACAAGCGATGCTAAAGTTTCACAAATCTTTGTTGCATGCTCATGAGTCGTTGGACCTCTGGTTATGCTTAACGAATCACGAGCATCATTACGAACGTTGATTCAACCCGAACCATGATTGTTTCGACCCAAACCCTTCTTGCCTTGGTTCTCATTCTTGCCTAGGTTCTCATCACATCTTCTCTTGAATAAAGTTTTGTTGTCACGACTGTCTGCAAGCGACTTGAGAGTCGAGTTCTTATAGTCTATGCAGCAGTAACCATAAATTGATAACTTAATATCAAGCCATCAATAATGTCATATTAGTACTTCAATTTCTTCTTTCAAGAGACTCTACATCAACCACATTACAAATCCAAAAAAAAAAAAGTCATGAGAGGAACGTGAAATGTAAATGGATTAGAAAAACATACAAAACATATTTACGTGTGTATATATTGGCTTATATTGACACTGTACTTTGGGCTGACGAGCCTGAAAATAAAAAATTCGCCCTATTGTTATATTCAGCACATCGGGATCACGACCAAGCATCTCCTACGATAGGTGATAACCAACTGTCGCACATATGAAAAACAGATGATTGATCATCGTCATAAAGTTTGAAGCATTACGTCGAAAGACTCGAAACTTTACTCACGATTCCATCTTAACCTGTAATGGCATCTTTCACTAAACAGGAACAGGAGTTTTCTCTAGGACTTCTTTCCCAGTAATGCCATCTTTCAAAGATTTGAAGTAGAGGTCGTAATCTTTCTCAGGCGGAGGGTTTTCAGGGTCGACAGTGTATTGCTCACTAAAGGGAATGACACACTTAACCTGCAAGTTAAAAAGGAGTATAACAGCAGCAAGTTAATACTACTATCCGAAGGAGTGTCACTTTTGTTTATTATTTTGCCTATTAACAAATGTTACTAGTTCAAATTGGGTCATACAAGCTTCATTTATTATTAATTTGGATATGGTATGGTGACAACTAAAGAGTGTAAAACCTCAAATGTCTTGTCGCAAGCATATGGGCTTTCCAAAGCAGCAACACAAATTCGAGCAACCTCTTCCCTTGATATCTTCCCCTGTATAATTCATATATGGCAGTTTTCTAGTGAAAATACAGAAGTTACACCAGTAACCTGATTATAAATAAATAAATCACCAGAAAAGTAAATAAAGAAAACCAAATATATTCATAGATCATAACAGTTAATGATTTTTGGTTGAAATATTGCCATGTCATCGGAGAGACACATCAGTTTATGAGCTACAAGATAATTACGAATGACAGTAAGAAGATTAGTTTTATGCCAATACCGTTATATTGTCTCCTTGATCAAAAATAAGATCTGCTCCTGCAGGTTCCTCAGTCAACGCACATGGCCTGACAATCGTATATGGAATTCCACTTTCTCGTATCAAATCCTCGCCCTGTCACAAAACTGACCCGTATAAATAAGATGAAAGGAATGGTGCATACAGATTAACTTCCCAGATGGCCACCTAATGGCTGATGAATATGATAAGTAAATGGCAGATGAAAGGCGTAGAATTATACTGGGAGGTAGTCATAGAGTCCAACAAATTTGTATACTCAATAGAAACTTATTCCCAAATCTAAGAAAATTCAAAGGACATTCTGAAAAAGAAATAAATAAAAAAGTGGCAAGGAGGAGCACAAGTTATGAATAGTTAGGGATTTGTGTGTAAATATTACCTAAATTACGGGCCTAATGAACAATTGTTAGAATTTTGGAATGACCATGGCCCCCTTTACCACCCTCCCTTAAAATGGTATTGGAGCCCATTTAAAGTTGAAAATTAAACTAATAGTGGAATCCAATTAATTCTAACGCGTGGATTTTTCCAAACTATGTAATATATAATGCCTTTGTTGATCAGAATCAAGTTGGAATCCCCACAACATAAACTGGATGAGATGCCTAAACTGTATTAATATCTATCTGCATATGTTCCAAGTCTTAGTATATTCACACAGACAGATATTTAGACGGCAAAAGTTTACAGAAGTGTCGGTTTATGTAGTATGATTCTAGGAGCTACGCCTGACTGCTATCTCAGAAGTCATGTGCGTGGAAAATACACGCAAATGCTATCAGGGCTCCGTTACTTCAAAGTGTTAATATATCCATATTTTCCATTGAAGAAGGGGACATTTCCCAGTCATTCTGCAACACTGGTCTTCTCTGTTCCGAGTTTCTACATTTCTTGGCCTTCTACGTCCCAGAGTCCTATATTTTACAACCATCTGGTTTCTATGTCCATGGTTTCTATATGCCGTAGTATTGTTTATATTACATGTGACTGGAAGCAACCCCAGAAGGTCTATACCACACTTGGTTTGCTCAAATGGAGCATAATCTGGTAATCCAACGTTAGTAGAATGGCCCGCACAACAAGCCAGACACACATTGTTAATTTGTTGTGGCTATTGTCTTGGTGGCTAAGTCAAGAGTTTGTCACCAAGACAAATCTGACTTAACTTTGATTCCACCAATCCCACCCAGGGGTATATGGCGACCTCCTTAGCATTCACTGCTCCAACGACCCATGTCCAGCAGCTTTGGATTTGACATCACATGGTCTCCATCATCTCATGACCATTATAAACAGAGGTCATGTCAATTCTCATTCAATAAACCTTTGGGCATTTGCTGGGACTTCAATATCAATGCCTTTATCTGGACACACCTTTTCGCACCACATGTCACGTTTTATTGGGTCATCAGATCCATAGTCTCTCTGTACTTAAACAGTCTTGACTTTTGTCCTCTGCCATCCCACACGCTATAGTAATCAGTTCTCTACAACTCCATACCCACTCACTTGAGGCCAGCTGGTTGTAACTCTTCCAAACTTTCTAAGTCCTGTCTGTACATACTCTCAACCATTTCACACTGGGGAGGTATTTCCAGCAAGCTATCGCGTAACACCTCCAACCCACTAAACATGCAAGTGCGAGAGAGTTTGGAGCCATGAATTGCAGCCATTCCTAAAATCAGGAAGTAAATGTTACCTCCCTCCGTCTCAAAATGAGTTTCCCCTATGGCTTTTTTTTTTTTTTTTTTGGGATGTCCCAAAATAAGTGTCGATGTCTATAATTCCCTTCTTAACAAGGAGATAAAAAGAAATGGGCCCATTGATTTGACACTACTAGAAGAGAGTTTGAGTTGATGGTATTAAAGAAAAGTACTTTGGAGTCAAATACTTTATTAAACCTTGTGTAAAGTAAATATGAGACACTTATTTTGGGACGGATGGAGTACAATGTTTTCATATTAGAATATTTTTCATTGGATTCGCTAATGTGCAGCAGCTCTTCACTTATGTTGCTCCATGTTAAGTTACCAACTGCTTAAGCTATTAAATAGGGGCCCAACAATGTATATCAATCTCAACACTTCCCCTCACGTGTGACCCGTCCATGCGTGGAAAGACGAACAAATATGCCTCAGCAGGGCATCACAAACCAAACAGATAAGGGCCTAACAATGTATATCAATTTCAACACTCCCCTCAACAAATATGGTGAGAAATATGCCTCACCAGCATCACAAACCAAACAAATAGGGGTCCAACAATGTATATCAATCTCAACACTCCCCTCACGTGTGATCCGTCCACACGTGGAGAGACGAACAAATATGCCTCACCAAGGTATCACAAACCAAACAGAGTGACAACATGCACTCACAATACTACAGATAACAAATGCAAGCGGGATGACTCGAACCCACGACCTTACCAACATACACTCACAATATTACAGGTAACAAATGCAAGCGGGATGACTCGAACCCATGACCTTGCCAAACCAGTCAGTCAACCCTCAGATTTAAGTAATGATAACGAGTAAAATACATCCTTCCCAAGGGTCTTCTTATTTAAACCACCTCTCGTCCAAGCTTTGGGCGTGCTTTGGTGTGGCAAATCCACTATAAATCCTATTCCACAACCAGAAAACACAAGGTTTAACATGGTTCACAAAGATATCCTTGGGTTGCGCCCACACCTTGGCAAGCTACAAATCTAATCATGTGACAATATACGAATACCAAGCAATACAGAGAGTCTTGATACTCCCTCTAATGTTTAAGGACAATTTCCTGAACACTCAAATAGATAAAAGAAAGCTGTATCAGTGCCTCACCAACAGCACCAAATACAACACCGAGAAATCACTCAAGATTCTCTCTTGTAGTTATATAAGGATCTCTAACACACTATAAGACATTACTAGAGGCTCACACTGCTAGCCTTTATACAAGCTAATTGATGCAGAACACATTAGCTATATGGATAATTATGATAGACTTTAGAAGCCCAAGATAAAGCTCATTGGTCGTGCATAGGCTAGCAAGTCCTTTAGTTCCAAAGGGACAACCGGACAAGTTGTAGGTAGACTTTTGGTTATTATTTATTGTAATTTTATTATTTATGGAGTTGTTTACTAGTTTGAAGTATTGATGTTAATTCATAGTTGGTAGTCATAGCCTTAGTCCTAAAGGTATTAGGAGAGTAATAGTAGCCTATTTTTTGAATTTTTTTTTTTTAGTTTCAAAGTTAAACTTGTGAGCTGTGTGTGTTTCTACTGATCCCTTGTGAGGGTAGGCTCTTCTCCTATTGTCCTACTTCTTCCAAACTCATCTCTAATCCTATCCAATTCCACATCATTATTACAATAATTCACTAGGATTAAATAGCATAATCCTAATAGGAAATATCTGCCCACGACATAGTCCAAAACAAAATAGGATTTGGAGCCACTATCATGTGCAAGGAAACTCTCCATGCGTAGAAACCAATTCTGAAACCCATTGGAAATTTAAGTCATATCACAGCAAATAGCCTCTTCAAGTAGTAAATATAATCATTTCTTAATTTTAATCAAATAATAATATCGACAGGGATCGCATGGAACCTTTAGCTTGTATGTGAGGATAAATCCCAATTCCTTATTCAAGCGGACAGCAGGAGGCTGTTTACTTAAATCAAGTCCAGGCCTTTCAGTTCTGGTAACCCCCGCAGAGCCTACATGTACCAGCCTTTTGAGCCACAAAGGATGAAAATAGAAAATGAGGTGAAAGCACAATAATGACTTCCAGGTAAAATCTTCACAAAAAGAACGAGTAAAAAGGAAACAATATATTGAACCTGGGGGTGACAGGCTCCTTTATATATGCTCGTATGCTAGATATTGGAAGCTGAAATGGACCTTCTACAAATGTTGGATTCAATTTACCATCGTACTCGAACTTGCTGAACATGAGCTGTAATGATTTAAATCCTTTCATCATAAAAAAGAATTGCAGCAACTAATGAAGGTAGAACAAAGTACATGTATTCAAAAAAGCATACCTGTAGTGATATAATTTGGCGTGGATCAAAGGGTGGAGCATCTGAAACAGTTCTTGCTCGAAAGATAGGCTTCAAAGAAGAAAATGACAATCTTACCTGGAAATTGAACACCAAAGGATGTGACTGTAATGAAACATGTGTTCCTTATCATGAAATAACAAGGAGACACTTACTGATTGCCATTGGTCTTTAATAGTGTCAAAGCCAGTTGTATAACCCACAGTATCCCACTCACGGCTAGTGCGAACAATAAGCTTATAGCGACGACCATCACCTTTTAGGCGCAACTCCAAACCATCATATGCAGAAACATCTTCTGGCACAGAAAAGTTCTGAAACAAAAACACAGAATCCATTTATATGAAGTGGCATGCTATTACTGTTCAGCTGTCTAGCCCTATTCAAATGTCACTTCAAATTCCCATAACATAGTGCTTTCAGCCTTGCTTAGCTTGTAGCATAAGAAATTAGACTAATGTCTATGAGCCTGGAGTACTTTGTTCGGGCCTTTTATATCCAACCAACTCATTTAGGGGCGGGACAAGTGGGATTCATACATAAGAGGTAGGGTGTTTGACACGGTGGCCAGGAGAAGGGTTTGGCTGTGGGAAGGTACTTTTATTCAGTAATGGGCATAGAGCGTAAGGCGTGCCAGCTGACAGACTGCCATGAGTGCTCCTGTTTTTTTAATATAATCGGTCTCCCGGCTTTCTTCTTAGGCCTGTTCCCCCACTTAGAATGGATAGGACATGAGTAGGCTCACAACCAGAAAATTGGCACTCCGGTACAATCTTAAGCAAAAGTAATTAGGTTTTACCACTTTATACACAAGAGATACATCATCCACTCAGCATTAAATACATTTTAAAAAGTATAGAGTTTAGTTGACTGCAAAGCAAACCCCCCCCCCCACAACACACACACGCACAGACACAAACACGCAATAAAAGATCCACTCGCTAGCTGAGGCAAACACATAATCTCGGAGTTATGACAGACTGCTGAAAGGCCTCACTAAATGTTTGTCCACAAATCTTAACTAAGAAGACGGGGTTGGTTGACCAATCCATAGTCGTGAGCAATATCTTATGCCAACTTATCTGGTTCTTACAAAACTGTTAAAAAGATGGTGCAATCAGAAGATATGATACAAACTTTCAGAAAATTAAAGGGAGAAAAAAGAGCAGGAAAAATCTAGTAAAACACCAATTACTAAACAAGTTTGAAAAAGCAAGCAACATGACGCCTATGACTTACAAGGAGAGGGGACTAAACTTGAAACATCTCACCTTTGTCCTGATACTAGTAAAACCTCCATTGTTTGCAGTGGAAACAACACCTAAAGGATCATCAAAGTCAACGGATAAAAAGATTCATATTTGATTAAGATAAGAAAAAAAGCCACCACAATTCTTCTGAAATCACTCACTCTAGTTTTTTTTTTTTTGTTTTTCTATCTACAAAGAAAAATTTAGGGAGTAATGGTAAGAAGGAGAAACCTCTGAAAATTCCTGTTGGTCCACCGTTTTCATTGCCTGTTGGATCAATTTGAAATGAACTTTCACTAACTCCTCCCATCACAACGTCATCTAAAGGACCCCAAGGAAGTTCTCTAGATGAATTGTCTACATAGAAGAGCATAAGCCAACCAACAAGGGAGAACCAACTCTGAGTAGAATAAACTTGTGGGTAATAATTATAAAGCTAAGAAAAAATATGTACTAATCTTAAAGTTCTACATGTCTGTATCCAAATAGCAGAAGTTGGTTCAAACTGGATGACGTGTTTGTTCAAATATTAGGAAGCAAAATACTTTGAATAAGAACAAGTTATTAAACCCTGAACTATCAAATAAGCTTTGATATTACAGTAATTGGTCAAGAGTTGCAAATCACAGCTGACTGAGACCAATGAATGACTCTAAATTTTTACCTGATTCATCTGTAGCATATAACTTTATGGACTTCTAGTTTTCAGATGTAGTGTAGACAAAACAAAGAACATGTAGGCCCAACTTTTCATTCATTAACTGTCAAATAGTAAACAAGTGCAATCCATCATCCTTTCTCATGATTAGTTCAAATAGGACTCCTTAGACTGTGATGTGTGGATAGGATTTCCAGCACACTTGGAAAAAAAGGAGGGGAAATTACCCTGCGACAATGTTGTGCTTGGGATAATAACAAACACTTTCCCTTTACAAGAGTATACCTTCATATCCAAAGATAAGTTTTCCACTTCGAAGTCCAACACTCCCCTTTACAGCGTTAATCAGATTTTGCATTCCAACGTACTCCACCATTTCTGGTGAATCGCCTTTGATCTGCTTTGATCAATCAGCAACGCACATAAAAATTAATAATGATATGCTTATCAGTTTAAAAGATATATAAACACAAGTGAATTTGAAAATTTTAGCTTTCTATTAAACCATAAATTTGCCACCAGAAATTTTGCTAAGCAATCAGTTCCCACCTCTGGTTCAAAGAATTTGATCCCCTGCACAGTCCCATAGTTCTACGGTTAGGCATAAGACTGGAAGCAAAATAGCACGTAAGGCATGGCATGACATAAATCAGCCTGAGACGTGAAAATAAGCACAACAACTATGTGCAACTTAACTTCACAAAATACCAAATTTATGAAATTTTACCATCTCTTAACTGAAGAAAAGCTTACTTGTTTGTATTTGGCCCTGTCAGGTGTGTCTCCTTCCTTCGGGCCAACAATGACTGAAACTGCATTAATGACTTTCTTAACCCCTTTAAAGTACTCTGGTAGTAGAGTGCTTGCCTTCGTGATATCTCCTACTATCTGAAAAATAATATGAAGTGAGCAAGGATTTCGTCTTCTGCAGTCATAAGTAGCAACATGCAGGTCTATAAATAAAGGGGTGTTGTTTTTTGGAACAAGTTCTATGATAACACTTCTCTGAAAGATACTTGTGGGAACATAATCACATTCGTCCAGAAAAATGAGCTCTCTATGTCAATAAAGTGTCTTACTTTCTAATTTGACTGTTCAGATACATTTCCTTATTCAAAAAGTCAACCGAATAGAAAATATTCATCCCATAGTAGTCTCACCATTGAATAAACTATCTTAGGAGTACATTTTTCTTAACTTTCATCCCTAATTTGCTTAAGGCAAACTTGATACAGATGTATGATAACCCGTTTGTGTCTTTTTTTCCTTTTAACTTTGTGCCAAATCAATGGACATGCTTTAGGACAAAGGGATAGCTACTTTCTGCATTCAAGAAATTTTGAGGAGTAAAGATGACAGAGAAATTAAGAGAGGTTTGAGTGCAAGAAAAGAAGTTCACTGCTAGATTTGCTTTAATCTCATTGACAGCTGGCCAACAATTTCCATTTTAAAAGTTGGCAACTAGTTATCGCTATAAAAATGGCAGGGATGTAAATTAACCAATGTCCTCGGTAGGTGAATCTAGTGCATACAGAGATCATCAATAAGCTTTGGAAAACAACAGATTCTGCCATCTGACAAATTAAATTGGATCTGTTCAAAGGAAATGACTGGCAATCTGAAGTGATAAATCATTTGATATAGTATGTTAAATGAATAGCATCGGTGGGTGGCTCCCTAAAGTCTTTTAACTCAAGAATTGGTTCTCCAGAGATAATAGAGATGATCAGATGACAGTAATGGCATCTTTGAATAGCCATAGCTTCCTTTGTCTACCACATTTCGTCTGATTTTATATCTCCAAACACGAGCTTTCTCCAAATTGAGATATGATGGAGGAGTATATCCCATCCTGTTATCAAATTGCATCTTGACATATCTCGGATCATTGAATTGAAATTCATAAAGGAGAAAACCATCTCGGGTTGCTGAGAGATTCCATAAGCTCTAAAACAATGTTGACGAGAAATTCTAAATAACGTAAAGACAGAATATTTGTCCTATATGAAATCAGAAAGTGCAAAGCTTTCCAACTCACCAAATCAACATCTGGACCTAGCAATTTTCTTGCCTTCTCTTCGTTTCTGACCTGAGAGGGACTTGAAATAAGTTCAATATATTCATGAAAATCACTAATATGTGGAAAATGATATTATTTCCCTTAAAAATAATAACATCACAGTTAGCAAATGACAAGTTCAATACACCAGTTTGACTACAGTGAAATCAATGAGCAGCATACCAATACTCTAACAGGAAGCCCTTTCTTGCGTAAGATGTCCACCACTCGTTTCCCAACACCGCCGGTTGCTCCAGCCACTAGGACGATTTCGGTGTCTACTGGCATTGCCGGTTCACTAGGTGATGGACCAGATAGTTTTGCAATCAGAGATTCAAAGAACTGAACAAAATAAACAGAAAATGAAAAAACTCAGATGAAGCATTACTAGGCTAGACATGAGAAGATTAGCAGAGAGCAAGGCCAACCTTGATAGGTGATGGAGGTCCGTTAAAAAAATACAATGTCTTAACAAATCTACCAATGTCCCACCCTTGCTTTCCAGTTTCCGCAGAAATGGGCCTCTTATAAGTCCTCAGAGGGAGATAGGATATCTTTTGTTGGTATAAAAATCTATCATTATATTGAAGAAATCGTGTAGAAAGTGGAGAAGAAAGCACCCCAGGACGGAATGTACTCCTAGAAGATCTTGTACCAACAGATGATGAAATGCTCTGCAATTAGCATTTTATTAAGTTATATAACATGGAAAAAAAGTTCAACACACAGCACATAAAAATCAATTCCTGGTTCTAATATCCGATTATATGTACTCGCTCTTAAAACTCTTAGACATTTGGCCCAATTGTTGGTTCTTTTGATTTTGCACATCAATGACAGGGATTGTGATGGGATTATGGGATATGCCTTGAATAAGTCTTTTGGCAGTAATCCAGGAAAGCCTGGTCGAGTGTCTGATAATTATTCGGAAATTCCAATTGGCGATAGAAGAAGCCATTGGTCAAGGCCGAAGCCTGTTAGTTCTGAGACACAATTTAAACCTAGTTCACTTTGTTCTGCATTTACTAGACTTCCCAAGGGATTCTTCAGTGTGTTAGACTTATAGAAGTTATCAGAAACCTTTAAAGATCCTTCATCTGTAATCGGGGTAGGGGAGAAAGTGTAATTCGATATCTCGTAAACAAATTTCCACGTACATATTAAAGATTTGACCGGACACGCCCTAGATTCAGGCAATTGCCAAACAACATAAATCTTGTCGCTTGTTTGTGTGTACATTCTTGAAGTTTACTTTCCAGTTGTTTAAGGTTTGCAGATTCCATAGGCAATTCAGTTGCGAGGATAGTTTTATCATCATAGCATACCTACTACAGTGTCTGAAGTGTAATCCACACTTTTGTGCATTTATTAAAATTGATTGAATGAAAGGGTCAACGTAATGATCATTACATTCTATGGAGATGTACATCAGGGTGAACAGATTACTATCCTTCAATAATAAGCATTTAGCAAATTAATAACAACAAACCAAATAATAAAACTAGAATACATAAACCACTGGATTGGATTAGATGAACATTATCCCAATCCTATATTCAAACAAAGGCGCAGAATTAATATCCGATACATCCACTAAACCCTTGAATAAAGAAACAATGTCTACTGCTTTACTAACAGAAGATTAGCACCTTAAGCTTTAACTGTAGCTTCATCTATACATATCACTAACGGTCTAAACTTCCCACAACTGCTTAGTTCATAAATCCACACCATTGAAAAAGCAGAATAGTTTTACGTGCAGATTAAATTGCCATAAACATTGAAACACCAAAACAATCAAAATTCAATCGTATTGTATCGACATGATCATATTCTATAGACACGTGTATCAAGATAAAAAGGTTAAAATTGTTCAGCAATCAGAAAATCAGCATATTGCAAATCAATAACAACAACAAAAAACAAGAATCATAGAAGATATAAACCACTTCGTAAATTAGACGAACAATAGCCCTATTCTACATTCCAAACTAAAAGCAGATTTTATTTGCCATACATCAGCTAAACCCTGAAATAAAGAAACACTGTTTACAGAATATTTACTAACCGGAAACTATCACGTTCATCTTTAACCCTAACTCCATCCATCCATCCATAGAGATTATTGCTAAAGTGTCTAAATTTCCCAAAACTGCTCACTTTATGAAAAATCCCCACATTGAAAACCCCAGAAAATTTAGGAGCAAACTAAACTGCCATAACATTAAAACACCAAAACAATCAAAATTCAAGAAAATTGAATGGTAAAACCATCCTGTAGAATAGATAAAATAAAACATGAACTTCAAAGCTATCCTGATGACATACTATATGTTTGGCATCAATTCCAAATTCACATACTATGTGTGTAGAAACTCACACCCACACACACGCAAAATATGCATACATATATACAGATACAGAAGTTCTCATCCCAACTCTATCACTATGCAGCAGCACACACATACACACACACATAGCACATGTAGAAGGGGGATAACGGTGAAGAGAGAAATGGGTTGTAATTGTACCTGAAAATTGAGAATCTTAGGTGAATTGGATGGTAATAGAATGCTGGAACTATGAAAACATAACTCCATTTTTCTTGGAAATTTATGAATTTAAAACTACATAGCTTGGGTAAAATTAAGGTGATTTATATAGTACAGTACATAGTAGCAGAAGTATTAGTTGTGAGTTGGGGAATCAGATAAGATAGACCACACATTTAGCGGCAAGTTCTGGTAAAATGGTTGTTGCTCCTCTGTCCAACCGTTGGGGTCAATGGCCAAATTACTGTATTATGATTTCATCCCAAGCCTCATCTAATCTTTCCAACTTGGGGTTAATTTATTTTAGACCAATGTCTTTAATTTTTTACATATCACCTTTTTTTGTTTTTGTTCTTTTTATCCTAAGTAGCTAGTCAAAAATCAAGATTTGAGTCTTTCTACTTTTATTGAAATTGCTTACAAGTTCTTTTATTGTGGTGATTTTATTTTAGTGTTCATAGTTTATGTTTGCACTTAGGGTCTAAATCTGAAATTTAGTCGAGTGGAGTCCAAACTTCTATTTTCGTCTTAAAAAGGGTCTGTCCCAATTAGAGATGAAAAAATTGGCCCGGCTCGATGGGGTGGCCAGTCAATCCGACATTAGGATGGGTTGGACTTTAGTTTTGGAGGCCCGATCAAAAGTTGAACTGGTCGGGCTGCGTGATGGGCTTGTGGGGAGGCCGACAAGATGACAAAATTAGTGAAAATTGGCCCAGCCCAAAGTATCGGCCCGCAGACTGCCGGTCCAGTCTGGCATTGAGCGGGACTGGGCTTTAGTTTTAGAGACCAGATGCAAATTCAGGCCAATCCGACCTAGGCCGATTTTAAGACTTGCCCCATTGGGTTTGATTTGGGCTGGCCCGGTCTCACCCATTGCCAGCTCTTCCCAGTATTTGTTATCTTTTGTAGTTAAGTGATGAAGGGGTATAGTCAAACCACATACACATGCCACTTCCTTTCAAGTCAAAGATGCTAGACAAGCCTCTGTCGAAGATTAATATCGTGATCGATCAAACTGACCTTACTCGACGAGACAAACAATCAAGGCTCAGGCCTTACCTGATTTCATAGTAGAAACCTCCTTTACTAGCCAAGCCTAAGCAAAGGCAAAAGACCTGATTCAAAGGAAATCAATATGACCAAGCAAGCAACGTCCAGTAAGACTATCTGTAATAATTAGTTCGTTGTTCGTAAATGGGTGTTAAACAAGTTAAGCAGCGATGCAGGACTGCTATTGCTGTCCCAACAAGTAAGAAGAGTTTAAAAAACCCAGAAGATTTAGGCTCAATGCCTCGAATAATCACGCCAAATATGAAGCACTTATAGCACGAAAACAAATGGTTCTGGATATAGGCATAAACGAGCTAGCAGCCATAGGGATTCGTACCTACTTGTGAAACAAGTTCTACGGAGTATGAGCTAATGACCCCACCTAATTAGCTAAATACTACAATCTAGTTAAAGATCTCGCTCAGAAATTCTCACATTATGGGCTAGTCTAGATTAACAAAAGGAAAACACCGGTGCAAACAGCTTCTAGAGCAAGATTTCATTGTTAAGAATCCAAAATCTTATAAACAGTATGGCAATTGAGTTCAATGAACAATGCGCCATTGGCATATGGCTTGAAGAAACAATGAAGTGCGATGTTGGATCGACAAGATATATCCAAGACTATGTTAAAAATAGGACGCTGAGAAAGAGTACATAAGCCAGCTCAATTGATTCAAAGGCAAGCAGCATGGTACACAGTCCAAAATGGAATTCACTACAGAAGATCTTTCTGTAAACTATTGTAGAGGTGTGTCACAACTGAGCTCACGTTGCCTTTAATGAAGGAAGTTCATAAGCGGTATGTGGGGGCCATCTAAGATAGAACCACGCACAACAGGTAGGTGAGCTTGGGAAAAGAAGTTGATGAGTATTCCAAAAACTGTGAAAAAATGCTAGTGTTAGGAAAATATATGCTTAGACCCTTTTGATTTGCTTGATCCCTTTACTTGTTCTTAGTTGAGGGCTTCCAATTCTTTATATAAGTTCTTTTTATAATATGAGTAGAGTACCTGCCTTAGGACTTTATTTGTTTCTTAGCCTTAGTTTGTAATGTTAGAAGCAAAAATTAGCAGACTACAATAGGTTGCTTTTGACAAAACTTGATCATTTTTTATATGAAGACCAAGTTTGCTAATAAAAGAAGCAAAGAAAGAAACCAGTATATCTTGAAGATCCGACGTGGAAAATAAGGCCTCCAGTATCGACGAGTCATCGTCAAATGCAGAAGTCAAAGGCTTTCCATCCACCTAGACAAAAAGAAAGATTTGATCGGGTACGATTCACATGAACAAACTGTCATATTCATTCTTTTAGCTAACAATTCTTTTTCCATGTTTCTTGAGCTACTAACTCTATGTATTTAGGTATAGCTTGTATTTGCATTCATGTGTGCAGGTAGCCAATTGAAACAAGATAGAATGGACAAAACTTCGAAGTTCCAACCACTTTAGCTCTATGTATTTAATGCTCAAGATTTCCAGATCAAAATTTAAAGATTCAAACCTTCAAACGGCCCCTAAATATCTCAAGTATATAAGCCATTGATGAAGAGCACTGAAGAAGCATGTTGAGCACAGAGAGAAACTAGAAGAAAGACTTGAACACGAGTCCAGCACCTAGCCAGTTTTTAGTACCAGTAGTTTGGACCGTTTAATTCAATGGCAGAGATTACATGCTAATCAACATGAATAAAGTCTCCTAATCCAAACCCTGCTCATCTTTCATTTTTGAGCCATGTTAAGAATGACTGGTCCAAAACCACTGGTTCCTAAAACTAGTGTGGTGTCTTTCCCCTTGAACACAAAGTGCAATCACCAACATCCCTTCTTTGTTCCAGTCCAATTGCATTTTAGCCATATTGGCGTCTTGGTCAGTTTTTGGATGTTCTGAAGGGATGGTACTACAGATTTTTCGTTTTTCTTTTCATTGTTTGTTTTGATGAAACAATAAGTACAAATTAGTAGGCCCCTAATCGCCTTTTTACCTATGTGAATTGGTGTATCTCGAAATTTCTCTGTTCTTTAAAGGAGATGTTTGTGTAAAAGAAGACAAGAGTTTCAGCAACAACAAATGAAACGAGTACATATTTGTGAATGCTTCACAATCAACTAAGGGTGTCAAAACAAGGCATAGAGTGATTTTTAATGGTAGATAATAAATTTGGGATTTTGGGGAAAGGATAGGGATTCAAGTCGAAGTAAAAGAACAAGAGGGAGTCGCTAGAAAAGTTACTGAAGAGGCTGTAGCCAGGAAAAAATAGGAATTCAAACTCCAAATCATCCTAGAGGAAAGATCATCAGACATCAGAAGAAAGTTGGATTGTAAGTATTACTCCCTCCGTTCCAGGCAAAGAGTCCAGTTTTGACTTTTTTCGGTCAACTTAATTGAAGTTTGACCGATAATTAACATAAATTTAGTGATTTTAACAAAGTTTTGAAAGTTGCAATCCATAGTATTCTTAAAATAGTTTTTAATTAATAAAATTTTATCTCCTAAAGCATAAGTAAAGTGTGTAAAATTTTGATTTGATTTAGTCACATGTTGACTTTTAAAAAAGGAAAGTGGACTCTTTGGTTGGAACGGAGGGAGTAAGTCTCTCTTTTCGTCTTTCTTGAGTGAACATGTAACCACGCAACAGTACGAAATTGGGGACAGGGGAGAAGTGTACCACCATAAGAAATGGTTCACAGTTTAAATCCCAATTTGTTTTGTTTACAAGAAACCTAAGCATGAAACAGTTAGAGATATGAAGGTATCGCCTAATTGGGTATCTTGCGCTCAATGCTGCTGACATGTTTGGCTATAAGAAAGGTTTTGGCTATAAAAAATGTTGGGAGGGAAAAACAAAAAGAAGTTGGCACTTGAGCCATTTTCTCCTAATTCTCCTTTTTTTTTTATATAGTAGTATAGTGATTCCTTGAAACAATTTATAAGCACTCATGGAGGATAGAATCTGAAGTTTATCAGTCTTATATGATGGTTCAACAGTCCTCGTCTTTGCACCATTCTAACTCTTCTTAGCTGATCTATGAGTAACTTTGTTTTTTCAAGAGTTAAGGGGCAAGTGGGAAGACTTTAACGCTTTGCATAGCAGCTGAGGCTCGAACCAGTTATGGTCAAGAGGGTGATCTAGCCAACTAAGCTATGCTCACTTTATTTTCAGAGTTGATAAATTACTTCCTACCACTTCTTACTCAATTCGGGGGCAGGTTTCTAAAAAACCACTTCCTTCCCTGAATTATGCATAGTAAAACATCGTAAGAGATAAGGGAAAAAAAGATATAGAATAAGAAGCATAAAAGACTGAGTTTTCTATATTCACGCATGACACCAAGTCAGGTAGAATGCAAGCGTTGGACATGTAAAATGTACTATAGATATTGTTGTCTAGGCGTGTTTAACACCAGCAATTAATGTCATCATATAGAATACTACACTTAATACCATCTCATTGCGAGTTAATTACTTAGTTTTCGTCTTACAATCTTTCTTTTGTTCATGGCTTATATCACCTTCTCCTCGTTAATTGCTATAGTATAACCTCTTAAATATGTTATGTATCAGCCCTTACCTAAACTCTCTTTCACTCACCTAACACTTCAGCATCTTGGAGAAACAATATTGATAAATCTGTTTCTCTAACTGTACAATATTCAGATGAATCAGTGGCATGGTTTGTACTTGAAGTGAAGTACAAGAGTTCTTGCAGTTTGGGCTTTGTTTCTATCGTTGTCCATCCATTATTCTAGTTATCTATCAGCGGCAATTTAGGATTTCAATGGTGCAAGTTTTTCGTACAACCCGCTGAAGGTAGTTTGGTTAGCAAATCTGAAGTCCTGTCGGAGAGGATGTGAATCTTAAACTCAATTCAGAAGAAGGGTGTTGGGAAAATGTATATTTTGTGAAGGAATTTGTGCCTTTGTGGCATTAATTTCTTTGTTAATCATTTATGTAATGACAAGGGAAATCGTGAAAATGTGTTCTACTCCATGAGAACATCGAGATCGAATATTTATTTGTCCGATTCGAAGCTCGGATGAATGAGATATTAAAGGGAAAAGTGTGACTTTGGAAGTGGGTTAATCCCACATTGGTAAAAGAAGTTAAAGCATGGGTGGTTTATATACTTGAGCTCTTTAGTGAGGTGCAAGTTGTTGTAGAGAAGATACACTTCCTCGCGCGCACACCCGCGCAGGGGGGGTGCAAATCACGATTCAAAATTGCCTTCGAGCCAGTGAACTCGTGTGCAGACACGAATGTCATAGAAATTTGGCTACCCGAACTCGTCCTAGTTTTCAAACTTAAAATATCTACTGAGTCTCGAGTAGTCACAGCCCACCAAAACAGACTCAATGAATAGCCTTCTTTTTTGGGCATGTCAATGGTCTTTTGTTATCTTATAAATATACGCAGATTACTCTCAAGGAGAAGAGACAGAATACAGTTTCCAGCAATCTCGCATTCCTCATTGTTTTCAGACGAATACTACATCCTTTGTTTTCAAAACTACATCTGCACCTCAAGCTATCTTCCTTGGCTTCCTGTGGTGATCAAGGTCGAGCACAACACCAGTTCGCCGGAACTTCGAGTGCAAAAGTTATCCGGTGCGTCCGTTGTATCCTGGGAAGCAGCCGGCCTTCGAAATACTCCGAGCACAGAATGTGAGTTGGTCGAATTTGCTTTAAGGAGACTGTGAGCCTCACATGCCTCGGATCATTCTTCTCAAATCAAAATTTATTTTTTCTCCCTTCGCAGAATCAAAGCAGTAGACATTTATCTCATATCTATAATTTTAATTTCACTATTCTGCAATTTAGTTTATTTACTTTACAGTTTCTGGAATATATGCACAATAATCTTAAAGCAAATTTTTTTTTTCCTTTCATTCCAGAAACTGAAGTTTTAAAAACAGATTTGTAACAAAACTGGTTTCTAACAACCTGTTTGTTCGATCAAAGCAATTTTCCAAAACCAGTTTATCAGCCTTGGATTGTTACAGTTATATAGCAACAGATTTGTCGATTCTAATTTTGTTTATATTTCAGATATGGCATCCAGATCGAACACCAGTACAATGGCTAATGGAACTGAGACCTTCGTGGCTAGTGCTTTAGCCAGTTCCCCTCCAGTTGGGAATAGACCCGTGACTCAGATTGTCACCAATCCCCATGTGAATGTGCCGGTCCATCATAGCGAGAAACCAGAAAAATTTAATGGCTTGAATTTCAAGCGTTGGCAACAAAAAATGTTGTTTTATTTGACAACCTTAAACTTGGCAAGGTTTTTGAAAGAAGATCCTCCTAAGGTGGAAGATGAGACGGACATTCAAGCTAAAATTGCTTTGGATGCTTGGAATCACTCCGACTTCCTTTGTAGAAACTATGTGTTAAATGGGTTGAATGACTTGTTATATGAAGTTTATCGATTTAAGAAAACTGCAAAGGAAGTATGGGAGTCGTTGGACCACAAATACACATCGGAGGATGCCGGGGCCAAGAAGTTCATTGTTGGCCGGTTCTTGGACTATAAGATGGTTGATTCCAAGACTGTGTACAGTCAAGTGCAAGAGCTACAAGTAATCTACCATGAGATCGAGGCCGAGGGGATGGTTCTTAGTGAATCTTTCAAAGTGGCGGCTGTAATTGAAAAATTACCTCCATCTTGGAAAGACTTCAAAAATTATTTGAAACATAAACGAAAGGAAATGAACATTGAACAAATGGTTGTCAGGCTTTGGATTGAAGAAACCAACCGTGGTTCTGAAAGAAGGACCCACACTCCCGAGGCCGCTAAGGCTAATGTGGTAGAGCATGGTCAAAGCTCTAGAGGCAAAGGCAACGGAAAGGGTGGTCAAACTGGAAAAGGGTTCAACCTTGGACCTAAGGGTGGAATTTCTAAAAGGAAATTTGCTGGAAAATGCTATAATTGTGGTGGCATGGGCCACAAGGCCACGGTGTGTAAAAAGCCGAAAGGGGACAGAGAAGTAAACATGGTTGAAGACATCGCTCAAGATATGTCCGATATGAACCTTGCCGCAGTAATCTCGGAAGTAAATTTGGTGGGTTCAAACCCAAACCAATGGTGGATAGACACGGGTGCTACCAGACATGTGTGCTCAAATCGGGAAATGTTTAGTACATTTGAAGCTGCCGAGAATGGCGAAAAGCTTTACATGAGAAACTCCACCACCTCCGACATCAAAGGTCAAGGCAAGGTAATTTTGAAGATGACGTCCGGGAAAGAACTAACTCTCAACAACGTGCTCTACGTGCCTGATATCCGGAAGAACTTAGTGTCCGGATCGTTATTGATTAAGCACGGGTTTCGTGTTGTGTTTGAATTTGATGTAGTTATTTTGTCCAAAAATGGAACGTTTGTTGGGAAAGGTTATGTAACCGATGGGCTATTTAAGCTCAGTGTAATGGTTGTAAAACCTTTAAGTAATAATAAGAACAAATCTTCTGCTTACTTGCTTGAGTCTTCCAATGTGTGGCATGGTAGACTAGGACATGTTAATTATGGTACCTTGCGTAGGTTGATTAACATGAATTGCATACCTAAATTTCAAATTGATTCAAATCACAAATGTGAAACATGTGTAGAGGCAAAGTTGACTAGAACGTCATTTCATTCTATTGAAAAAAAATAGTGAACCACTTGAGTTAATTCATACTAATGTGTGTGATTTCAAATCTACACAATCACGTGGTGGAAACAAGTAATTCATAACCTTTGTTGACGATAGCACAAGGTATTGTTATGTGTATCTTCTCAAAAGTAAAGATGAAGCTATAGAGAAGTTTATTCTCTATAAGACAGAGGTTGAGAATCAGCTTAATAAGAAAATTAAAATGCTAAGAAGTGATCGTGGAGGTGAGTACGAATCACCATTTGCTGAATTCTGTGCAAAACACGGAATAATCCACGAAACAACAGCACCTTATGCACCTCAACAGAATGGCATTGCAGAACGCAAAAATCGAACTCTAAAAGAGATGATGAATGCCATGTTGTTAAGCTCTGGGCTACCTAACAATATGTGGGGAGAAGTTGTGTTGTCAGCTAATTACCTTTTAAATAAGGTGCCCCGTAAGAAGCTTGACAAAAGCCCCTATGAGATGTGGAATGGAAGAGTTCCATCCTACAAATACCTGCGAGTGTGGGGGTGTCTTGCTAAGGTTGTTGTTCCTTTACCTAAAAAGGTAAAAGTTGGACCAAAAACTGTAGATTGTATATTCATCGGTTATGTTCATAATAGTAGTGCTTATCGGTTTCTTGTGCATGAGTCTAAGATTGTAGACATACACAAAAACACGATAATGGAATCAAGAAATGTCTCGTTCTTTGAAAATGTATTTCCACATAGATCGAGTATTGAGGAAAGCTCCGCTAAATGGATGCATGATTCAATTGAAGAAGAACATGAGGAGAACGATAAGAATGAGGAAGGAGAGGAGGAACCACGACGCAGCAAAAGAGCTAGGATAGAGAAATCTTATGGTCCGAATTTTCTAACCTACATGCTAGAAAGCGAACCTCAAAGTTACAAAGAAGCTATAAGCTCTTCTGAGGGACCTCAGTGGAAAGAAGCCATCAAAAGTGAAATTGATTCCATCTTACAAAATCATACTTGGGAACTAGTGGATCTCCCTCCAGGAAGTAAACCACTAGGATACAAGTGGATTTTCAAGAGGAAGATAAAGGCTGATGGCACAATTGATAAGTATAAGGCCAGACTTGTAATCAAAGGTTACAAACAACGTGATTGTCTTGATTACTTTGACACATATTCTCCAGTTACGAGAATAACCTCAATCAGGATTGTACTTGCAATTGCCGCGCTGCGAAATCTTGAAGTACACCAAATGGATGTAAAGATTGCTTTTCTAAATGGAGATTTAGAAGAGGAGATTTACATGGAACAACCAGAAGGGTTTTCTGCACTAGGACAAGAAAATAAAGTCTGCAAGTTAGTAAAGTCTTTGTATGGCTTAAAACAAGCACCAAAACAATGGCATAAGAAATTTGATGCTGCCATGTTAGAATGTGGATTCAAAATAAATGAAAGTGATAAATGTATCTACGTAAAAGACACTGAAAATGGCTATGTCATCTTGTGTCTTTATGTAGATGACATGCTTATCATCGGAAGCAATGGTAAAATGATTAAGTCCATAAAAGACATGTTGAACTCAAGATTTGACATGAAAGACATGGGTCTAGCTGATCTGATCCTTGGCGTGAAAATTTCCAGAACATCAAATGGACTCGCCTTGAGTCAATCACACTACGTGGATAAAATTCTGGAGAAATTTAACAAGGATGACACTGCAATAGCTAGAACTCCAATAGACACAAGCCTGCATCTATTAAAGAATAGAGGAAAGACAGTTTCCCACGTAGAATACTCAAGAGTCATAGGTAGTTTGATGTACTTAATGAGTTGTACGAGACCAGACATTGCCTATGTTGTGAGTAAGCTGAGTTGATACACGAGTAATCCGGGGACTGATCATTGAAAAGGCATAGTGAGAGTACTAAGGTACTTAAGGTATACTCGTGATTATGGATTGCACTATACAAGAGATCCAGCAGTTATCGAAGGGTACACTGATGCAAATTAGATTTCTGACATCAAGGACTCAAGGTCTACAAGTGGATTTGTATTCACTTTAGCAGGTCCTGCTATATCATGGAAATCTTCTAAACAGAGTGTTATAGCGAGATCCACGATGGAGTCTGAGTTTATAGCTCTAGACAAAAGTGGTGAAGAAGCTGAATGGCTACGCCAATTTCTAGAAGATATTCCTAGATGGACTAAACCTGTGCCGGCAATCTGCATTTATTGTGATAATCAATCGGCAATTGGCAGGGCACAGAGTAACATTTACAATGGAAAGTCTAGACACATCCGTTGTAGACATAATACCATTAGACAACTACTCTCAACTGGTATTATCTCTATTGACTATGTGAAGTCAAAGGATAACATAGCGGATCCGTTAACCAAAGGATTAAATAGAGAGTTGGTTGCGAAATCTTCAAAGGGAATGGGACTTAAGCCTCTAGAAAATTGAGTTGATACAATGGAAACCCAACCTTGTTGACTGGAGATCCTAAGATCTAGGTTCAAAGGGACAACCTAATTGTAAAAAGACTCATAGCATCATTATACGAATTTTCCTGTAATAGAGATTCCCGTGAGGTAAGAGGATAAGCAAAAGGCTTTTAATGATTCTTATGCGTCAAAAATTCGAGCGGAGTAATGCGGGTTACTCTTAAATAAGAATCACCTATGTGAGAGAGAAGTGGGGCTGCTTCGAGGAGAATTGTGTGAGGCTCAATTCTTAGACCTTCTCACTGAACCAGGCATATGTTCAGGGCCATGAATGAACATAACTATGAGAACTAAATTGTGCTAGGAAGATTCCTGTGTGAAGTATGTGGTCGTTTGAAGAGTAACCCCAGTTTCTAATCTCTTGACATTTTTGGTTACATCTATAAGCTATATTTTGAATAGTCATTCAATTGCCATGCTTATTAAGTCTCATTTGTATTATTGGAATTCTGGAGCTATTTTTAGCTCATAAATGTTGCTAACAATTTCTCTATGAGTACTTAAGGCAGGAACTCATATGACAAAAGGGTCAACCATGCAACATTACTCTCCGTCAGCAGTCATTAAACTCTTTGAACATGTCTGCTCATAGTTGTTGAAGCACCAGTTCTAATGTTGAGCATATGTTCTTTGAGTGTATCCTTACTAGGCTGAAGCTTTTCCGTTGAAGAAGAACAGTTTCATCATTGGTATACTTAGAACAAGAGCTAATAATCACAGTGATTTAGAGATGACATGAACATGATTTCCTTTGAGTTACTTATGAAATTCTTCCTATTACAAAAGCTTTCTCGAAAAGGTGTTAGATTGAGGCAATCGTTAGCCTTATATCAAGATGCCTGTTTTTCAGAAGTATATCAGAGTAATTCATCCATCAAGAGAGAAATTTATACATTTGCTTGAGGATATGTCATGAGTTTTGAAAGTTAAAGAATGTTTTAAAAGCGCAAACAATATCCTTAGCAAGTCAAACTCTATTTAACTATGGTACTTCTCTTCAAAATAACAATTGAAGAAGGTACTACTGCTATATAAAAGATTTTCCCATAGTAGTATTATGGTCATCATAATAATCTGTTCTCACAATATTTTGAAAACAAAATTAATTTTTGATTTGTAAAGTCATTTTCAAAATTGCTTCCCAATCTCCAAGTCAAAAGAGTTTTGTTAAGAATACTAATTTTGAAAACCAATCTTTTGACTATGCATCTAATCTGAGCAGCAGGATCTAAACTCTCAGGTTGTTAAGCCTGGAATGAAGTTTACAGAGTACTTGCTCTGATACCAATTGTTAGGTCCATGGAGAAGTGCTCAGTGTATAGGCTAGAGGGGGGGGTGAATAGCCTATACTTGGTATATTAAAAATTTCATCCTATTTTAACATTTAAGTTGAAGACATAGATGAAATAGTTAATATAACTAGGTCATCTTCCTAGTTCTAACAGCTTAGCCGATGTTAGTTATCTCGGACAACTTGGATCGGCAGATTTGTAGAACAGGCAGATGGAAGATGTTGTTATACTTGGCTGATGAATAAAAGTTTGAGCAGCGGAAGAATAGACAGCTTAAGTATAACAGACAAGATTGAAGTAACTGTAAAAGTTTGATTATAAATGAAGCATAACAGTTAACTAAAATCTATATTAGATGCATCAATTGCTTTCCACAACCAGATTGCACAAGATAAAAGAAATTATACATGGAAGAGAAATAAAGGCTGAATGTAACAAAATACCGCTGCGTTGAGACCAGGCGGATCGACTTCTTCCTCGGCAACCGCGTCCTCTGGTCCTACGCACCGGTCAACTACTAAGCGTGCCCTGATCGAGAAGACGCAGACTCTCGAACAGCTGGTGCAGCAGCAGGCCGAGGAGAATCGGCTGACGCGACAGCAGATGGAGCAGCAGGCCGAGGAGAATTGGCTAACGCGACATCCAATGCGAAATAGCCGAGCAGCCTAGAGGCTGCGACGATCGTTCATGGAGCAAAGAAGGCCTCACCTACTAGGTCTTCCATTGTCCGTAATCTATTTGACCCCCCTCCCCCCTCCACAGTAGACACATTATTTTAGTATTGTAAACCTTGTTGGATTGTATATATATTAATTTTAATTTAATTTATGTTTTATTTGTTAATTATATTGTTGCAATGTTGTATGTTTGTGATTGTGTATACATAATTGTTGTATATATAATTGTTATATCAGGTGAAAAAAAAACAAATTTTAAAATTTAAAATTTTATTTTTTTTATTTTTATTTAAAATTACTGTCGGAAGTTCCGACAGTAAATAAAAAGATTTGTTAACATTACTGTCGGAGATCCGACAGTAAAAAAATAACGGCAGTCAGTTTTCTGTCGGAGATCCGTCAAAAATTTAACGATAATCCGACAGTAAATTAACCCATTGTTAATGGTCGTTATCGTTTTACTGCCGGAATATCCGACAGTAATTACTGTCGAAATAGTATCCGACAGTAATTGATATTCCGACAGTAATTACTGTCGGATATTCCGACAGTAATTACTGTCGGTTTTAACTCCGACAGTAATTACTGTCGGATGATCCGACAGTAACTACTGTCGGATTTCTGTCGGAGAAAAATTACCGTCGAAGCTTTACTGTCGAAAACTGTCGGAGCGTTTCCGACAGTAAATCCATAAATACTGTCGGAAATTTTTAATTACTGTCGGATTTTTCCGACAGTAAACACGTGTTTTGTAGTAGTGAAACCGTAGGCAACATTCACCATGTTCGTCCAGTTAAGCTAATTATAGGATTTTATCTATGTCGAGAAAAGACACAAGATGCTGGTGTATGAATATATATATATATATATATATATATATATATATATGAGTAAAGGGTCGTTAGAAAAAGGGATCTTTGATGCCAGATAAAACATTAGCTGAAGGTTATTAACGGAAGGAAAAATGTGTAGTTTTTTCTTCCTGAATCTGTTGTTCATTTACTGAGCCTTCTGCAAAGAAAGCCCTCGATCGAGAATCGATTTGATTGATGTTGCCGACTGTCGGAGTGAAGACGTGCAATGTCACAGAGAACAAAAGTGTTTAAAATTGTTTCCTAAGTATTTCTAAATGATCCTAACCTCCAACGAAGTTTAAAACATATTAAAACTTATCCAAATTCACATACAGCAAGGTTAGAATGATATTCACTACAAGTATGAATGATTACAAGAATTAAATAACAAATCAAGCATACTATTTAAACACATGAAATCAAGGTGTAAACCAATCAACATGCTATTCAAATAAACTTAACACAAATGTCTAACATGATACTATGTCTGAGTTCGATAATTATGAGCATATTTGAAAAAGTCTAAACGTGGATAGCTCTATTCTGCTCCGCAGAGGTAATCGCAAAAAAAAAACCTGACTTTCGTCTCAATTATTAATTTTTTTAATATAGATTAGCATAAGAGGTTTTTTCTTGTTCGGATAATTTTTATGTCTTCCTTTTTGTAGCCTAAAGACAATCGCAGTGGTCAGGTTTTAAACCCCCACTTTATTTCTTTTCTTCATTAATAAATTTACAGGGTATTCCCCTTCTTTAAAAATAAAATAAAATGATAGTAATGCATTAAAGTAAACAAATCCAGTATACGAGGAACCAAGGTATTACATGATTAGGCTTGGAATGTTTTATTTCATTCGACAATGTCTTTGGTTACCAAGGTTTTGGAAGGTATTACAGAGCTGCAGGCTAACATCATCTGCAACTTACCTTATGTTGGAAACCTTCCACTAGGTTCTACAGTCTCCAAGTTCATTAACATTAAAGACCTCTGAAATTCACCAAAAAATCTTTCTACGTAGCACAAAATAATTAAAGCATGTGTATTGAGTCAAGATCATGAGTTGAGAAATTTCTCAAGAAATGCCATCTTTATAGCATTAATAGCGAGTATGCATGGTTACAGAAACCGATTCCTGTTACGTATTGTCCGATGCCTATAATATCGGTTCACCATCTTTATAGCATTGAAAGTCAAATACGAGATATCTCACTAATTAGATCGCTCTACACAAAAACTCCATGGTCAAGCTGCTAAATTACTACTCCCTTTGTTCTACTTAAAGAGTCAACGTTTGAAGAGCTAGGCCCAGAGAATCGGCCCTAAATCTAGGCCCAAGTCCCAGAATGGACCAAAGCCTATCACAGTGCGAGCAGGTGCACACCGGCGAGCATCCTTAACAGTCGTCCAGGAGACATACGAGCACAGTATGATCGCAGGAGTCAGGACACAGCGAGCAAGATGATCCTCCTCGTCTTCTCTCCTTGGTAACTTGGGGAAGTGGGCGCGTGGCAGAATATCAACAGTCAGCCATGCCCGACAGTTACGCCCACTACACCAGAATTTCCACCCACTACGTTGGCATTCATAGCCATTAATTGGCAGTTGTGGCTGTTACAATCCCTGGGATAAATGAGCATCTAATGCTGGCCCTATAAATACTTGGACCAAATCCAAGCCAAGGTACGCATATACTTACTAGCAATTACACTCTGTCAATTTGTGATCTGAGCTAAATACTTACTCTCACATCGGAGTGTTCTTGCGGGACTTGTCCCTGCATTCACCTAGTGTTTCTCACTTTTTGGCAGGTCAAACTAAGTCCAGATATTCATACCCGCTTCCGGTGCAACCCGCAACTTTCTGTGTAGTATCAACGTTTAAAAAGTTTAATTATTAAGAAAAATATTAATGTTATTGAATTTTATCATAATAATAAAAATACTTAAATACAATCAAGATAATTACAACACAAGTAAAAGATAAAAATAAAAGACAATTAAAATTATAAATATAATTTTTTTAAAATAAACTATTTAAATAAAATATTCTAAAATAATACAATAAACTTCTTACTTGGAATGGAGGGAGTATTTTGTAAGCGAATATTATCATCAAAGCCCGACAAGAAAGAAGGATTTTTTTTTTTTTTCCAGTCAGCAGCAGTAAACTGATATTTTTGTGTCGTATGGTAGGCAGGTAAGCTATCGTCATGGTGAATTGATCAATGGGCCAATGTGTAGTCATCGCTCTACCTAACCATTCTTCTTTGTAATTCTCTTTTTCATGCCGACACTTTAGCCAAATAGAGAGAGGATCAAAGGGTCTGGTTTACCATCCCCACAAATATTCGATGGCTCTAACTTTCTTACGAATTTAGCTTTAGTGTCAAGAGTAAAATGTAAAGGAAAGCACTGACATTTCAACTTTGACATATAAGTCCCTTCTAAATTCTTAGATTGTTACTTTGGTCCCTTTACAGAATTAGTTAAATATACATAGTCTATTTTAAGGGGATGTTTGTTTGGATTTATTAAAATGATGAATTGGAGTGTAAAGTGAATAAACAACATTAATTACCCGTGATTTTTATGCACATGGCGCACATCTAACGGTTGAATAAGATGGAACACCATTTTAAAATAGAGGATTTGATTTGCTGTTTGCTAAGCAAATCAATAGCTTAATTAGGAAAGTTTTAAGTGAGTATAAAAATAAAATTGTTTGATAATACAATATTTTATCACTTAATAAATTAAGTATCCCTTAAAAATAACTAAAATTGTAAGTCAAATGGTGATGATTTTATGTTTTCAACTCTACTTATTCATAATTCAATTGTCAGATTTAATTTTCAGTTATAACAAACAGACTCTTTATAGGTGTATTATTTGAATATGTCATTTCTTTCTTCTTCTTTTTTATATATATTTTTTCAAGGTTTGAGGGGATATAAATCTTATCCCAAACCTTATTATTACTCCATACATCCCGGATAAATGTTCCTACTTTTTATTTTGGAATATCCCAATTAATATTCCTAAAGAATTTTGATCTACCTATTCTCTATCATTCTTCCTAATATACTCCTAAAACTTTATTTAATATAACACATCAAAAAACCTAATTATTTAAAATTTGAACTCAATTAATGTTCATGGATACTATCGTCAGAACACATTTTACAGCACATCATTAATTATGTTTTTTAAATTCTATGTTTTATCTACTAATAACATTTATTCAGGACGGAGGGAGTATTATTTAATGTCTTGGAATGCTACATTTAAGACTATATGAGACTTTGGTGTGACTAGAACAAATGGTACCTCTGGTAAGGCTTTGAACCTATATATGTTGGGACTTGCAATACTAAATGATGTTTTTGGTCAGGTTTGAACAACAGTACATCTGATGAGACTTGAACACCTAAGTTCTCTTATGAAAATAGTTACGTACCAAGGTGTTTATTTTAAGTTTTGAACATCCGACATTTTCGTTAAGAAAAATAAACAGTAATAAACTAGAGCTCGTTGGTAATATGTCATTTCTTTCATTCTCGATTCCAATTCCTAATGGAAAATCAATTTAGAGAACAAAGTCGGAACTGAGAAACTCGTTAATCAAACTTTATTGAAGAACTGCTTAATGTCTTTTCATTAATATATTTAATAATCTTTAATGGATTTTTTTTCTCACAAGTTTATATGAAAATGAGAGAGAAGACGGCATATTTGCCATTGCGTATCCTCACCACGTAGCAATCCCATCCAATAGAAGAAAACTCGTATTCTCTGTCCATTCAAATCAAAGAGATCGTATTCTATTTGTAAAAGTCAAATAATATCTTTAGTACTTGAACAACAACGGTATTTTTGATAAGACTTGAACACTTGACCTCTTTGATGAAAGTAGTTATGTACTAGAGTGTATCTGTTGAGATTTGAACATCCGACCTCTCTGTTAAAATAAGTGAGCAATACCGAGCTAGAGCTCGTTGGTAATATATCATTTCTTTCATTCTCGATTCCGATTCCAAATGGAAAATCAATTTAGAGAACAAAGTCGGAACAAAGAATCTCGTTAATCAAACTTTATTGAAGAAGTGCTTAATCTCTTTTCATTAATATATTTAATAATTAATGGATTTTTTCTCAAGTTTTTTTTGAAAATGAGAGAGGAGGGTATATTTGACATTGCGTGATCCTCACCACGTAGCAATCTCATTCAATAGAAGAAAACTCGTATACTCTGTCTGTTCCAATTAAAGAGATCACATTTTATTTTTGAAAGTTAAATAATATCTTTAGTGCTTGAACAATAACGGTGCTTCTGATAAAAATTGAACACTCGACCTCTCTGATGAAAGTAGTTACGTACCAGGGTGTATTTGTTGAGATTTAATACTTAACCTCTCCATTAAAAGATGTGAGGAGTACCGAGCTAAAGCTCGTTGGTAATATGTCATTTCTTTCATTCTCGATTCCGACTCCAATTGGAAAATCAATTTAGAGAACAAAGTCGGAACAAAGAATCTCGTTAATCAAACTTTATTGAAGAAGTGCTTAATGTCTTTTCATTAATATATTTAATAATCCTTAATGGATTTCTTCTCAAAAGTTTATTTGAAAATGAGAGAGGAGGGCGTATTTGCCATTGCGTGATCCTCACCACGTAGCAATCTCATCCAAAAGAAGAAAACTCGTATACTCGATCCATTCCAATCAAAGAGATCATATTCTATTTTTAAAAATTGACATGTGGTTAAATCAAATCAAAATTTAACAAACTTTCATAATATTTTTGGAAATAAAATTTCATTTACTAAAAACTACATTAGACTACAACTTATATGACTTTATAAAAATAAATAAATTTATGTAAATCGTAGGTCAAACTTTGATTAAGTTAACCCAAAAAAAGTCAAAAGTGTTCTCTTTTATTGGAACAGAAGGAGCATTAACTATTCATCAAAGAAAACACTATATCTAACTTCAAACATAATAAATTTGTATTTTCTCCGTTTCAGGCAAAGAATGCATTATTTTATTTCGAGATATTTCATTTAAAGAGTCCACTTTTAAACATGAAGTTTTTGAGTTGAAATAAATTAACTTTTTGAGTATTAATTAATGTTTTAATATTCCTAACTTAACTTTTTAGTTTTTAATAAAATAATAAGACTATTGATACTCCCTCCGTTCCAGGCAAAGAGTCCACTATACTATTTTGAGACGTTTCACTTAAAGAGTCCACTTTCAAAATTTGTGCTTACAATTTTCATAACCTTTCACATTTACCATCCACTTATGTTGTAAACATTTTGATTGTGCTTAAGTATTTTTGTAATTATAATCAACTCCAATGACATTAATATATCTCTTAATTATTAGACTTTTCAAACGTGGACTCTTTGGGTGGAACGGAGGGAGTATAACTCTTTAGTTTTTAATAAAATAATAAGATTATTTTTTTAGACAAAATGAATATACTAACTAGAACCATAGCAAAGGGCAGGCAATGATACTGTGAATACAATTTGCGTGGAGTACAAATTTTATTTTTATTTTCTTTACATTCCACGGTAAACTAAGACAGTATTAGGATCTTTCCTAGCCCTTGCATTTGGTGAACCCTTCGAAGCAAGCGATATAAAGCATTTTTTGCAAGATTAATAATTGAATATTAATTAGAATTATGTAGAGTTGCTTTAGCTTTTACAACAGTTTGTCCATAAAATAGCTTTTTTACGTTGTTTTATCGCCGTTATGATCTTACTTTAATTGAGATTTAACCATAAACTTTGGAAACAAAAAAAAAAAGAAAAAAACGTCAACCGCACAATATGTTGTTTGTATTAGAGACTATTTTACGGGCATGTCCAAAAATATTTGTAAGAGAAGGAAACAAGGATTAAATTGCGTACCAAGAACAAACAAAAAGCCATATGGAAGTGTGTTTGGCATGGAGGATTTTACATTTACAAATTTTTATTTTGTAATGATCGAAAAAAAAAAAGTAAGAGAGATATATAGAAGCTGGTGTGGTCAAAGAGAAAGTGAAAAACAAAAATCAAAAGTTTTAAAACCTTGGACAAATAGGGTTTACTCTCCTTGCAAAATTTAGGGACTTTGGTTTTAAATTTTTTACTTTCTCACTCTTTTGTCCCACCATTTTCTCGTAATCTCTCTCTTATTTTTTCTTCAAACATTACAAAACGAAAATTTAAAACTCAAAAACTAACCTCAAAATCACCGTGTCAAATACATTCATCTAATAAATTACACTTACAGCCCGTTTGGTACACTATTTACAAAACGCAATGTTTTAAAAACGCAGCGTTTTAAAAAACGCAGTGTTTTAAAAACGGATGTCTTTCCTTATAAATACGTTTGGGATATCTCTTCAATACGCAGCTTTTTTTTCTTAGGAGCGTTTTAAAACCTGCGTTTTAGGAAAAAGCTGGGAATTCCAGCGTTTTAAAATGCAGCTGCGTTTTGAAAACGCTGCGTTTTCTGCCGCAGTATTGAAACACATTTTTTACAAATAAACTGCATTTTATCCTGTATTTTGGCTAAAACGCTCGACCAAATGAACTCTTAGTTACGTTTCTTGAACGATTTTGATTCTGAAAATTTTGTCAAATATAGTGCCGGGTTTTTCTATACAAGGACATCCCATTTGGGAGTTGTTTGTTGACTTTGCTTATAGAAACAAAAAACGATTTCCAAAATCTAATAAAAGTAGGTAGGTAAGTGTGCTCTATGTAACCATACATGTGTAGCTTGTGATATAATCTTATAGTATTAGACATTATATAATGTTGGCCACATGTCCATGACTTTAGTTAAATTTAGCTTTTTAGGCTCCAACAATTTTTGATACTTAAAAGGGCATCTTTAATGTTATCATCTAGTTTTTTTTATGTGATATGCTTAAACAAGAAAATCTCTTTCATACACAACAAAAACTTGAAAAGATAGAGAGTCGTATTCCAATACAAGACTCGTTTTAGAACATTCTTTCAGACGTGATAATTTTTTATAATTAATTACAAAAAATAAAAATTACTCCATACAATAACTAATTTATGGTAAAAAAAATTTAAAAAAAATTGACGATAAATAACGTGAATAGAAAGACATCCTCTAGATGACCCTCTAGAAGTAGAGGATCACGTAGAGAATGTCTTCCTAATTAAATGTCACAGCATCTACACCTCAGCATTAGAGGTTTGCATTTGAGAAGTTTATTTTGGGAAAAATCTATCTTTATCTAGCATTTTTTACTAGATAGATGGTTACATTGAAGAAACTCTAATAAGTAATAACATCGAATTTTCAGATCTACTTTTTAATCGTATGTTATAAGAGTAAAATCACTCAAAAGGTTTCAAAAAATAAAGTCTATTATAAAAATTTCTTTTTATTAGTTAACATAATTTTGTAAAGTAATTTTCTCTCGATCTTACTCCAACGTCAAAGAGTTTGAGGCTCAATATTTAACAATAATATCGTCTAGAATTGTTGCCAACTTGCCATCAGAAGTAGTCTTTTTATTGATCTTCCTATAAGAGGGAGAGAATTAAATTATCATAAAAATTGTAAGTTTATTATTTCTCTTTTCTTTTTCTTTTTTTGGTGCGAGTAAAACAGAAAATATAATTTATATATGATACATATATATGAAATACTCCCTCCGTTCGACCAGACTACTTTCTATTTTTAAAAGTCAACATAACTAAATCAAATTAAAATTTAACCTATTTTAATCATGTTTTCAAAAATATAATCTCATTTACTAAAAACTACATTAAGAATATTATGGATTACAACTTTGTAAAAATAAATAAATTTGTATAAATCATTAGTTAAACCTTAGTTATGTTGACTCAAAAATGTTTAAAATACACTCTTTGGTTGGAACAGAGGTAGTATATGGTAATTATACAATGTACTGTTGTGTTATTATTTAATTTTTCTTAACTACTAACTAGCCATTATTTTATTTTAGAACTACGCATCTTTTAAAATTCAATAATTATGCATAAAAGTCAATTAAGTCAACATTATTTAACTCGTTCAACACTCTTAAGCTAACTTTTCATATCAAATGATTAATAATTTTGATTATGTTTGATTAGCATATTAACCGTAAGTTCTTATTAATCAAATTCCAACGTGCTAACTTGTAAATACCACATTTTTGGTTGAGCCTGAAAAAATCAAATAAGCGAAAAGGCTATTAACAATCGAATATACACGAGCTTAATATGTTAGAATCACTATCTCATGTTAAAAGGACCGAATAAACCACTAGTGATTACTCCCTCCGCTCCAGGTAAAGAGTTTATTTTTGATTAAATTAGTTAAAGTTTGACCAATAATTTACATAAATTTAGTTGTTTGTACAATGTTATGAAAGTTATAATTTATAGTATTTTTAGGTAGTTTTTAATTAATGCAATTTTAATTCCTAAAACATAAGTAAATTATGTAACATTTTCATTTAATTTAGTCACATGTTAATTTTTTTTTAAAAAAAAGTGGACTATTTACTTAAAACGGAGGGAAAGTATTGAGGTTTGAAGGAATAGTTTGCCTAATACCAATTGGTCTTAGAATCACTATCAATTGTGAGGGAAGTTGATTTTCATTTGATTTAGTTACATATTAATTTTTTTTTAAAGTAGACTCTTTGTTTAAAACGAAAGGAGTAGTATTGAGGTTTGAAGGAATAGTTTGCCTAATACCAATTGGTCTTAGAATGAAATCTTTAATATAGTCAGTATCTATTTAATTTACTTACATGGTATTAGAGCGGGCGATCGATCGGACTTTTGTCCATCGATACCTTAACCAGCACATTTATTACGCCGTAGGGGAATCTTGTATTCTACTAAAATGGAATACTCCTTTTGTTCCACCTTGATTTGTCTACAAGAATGAATGTCATATGAATATTAAATCAAGCTTGATCCAACTAGAATTATTAATTTATAGGAGTTTTTGTTATTTATTATCTAGAGGTCAATTACTATTGTATTTCCTAATTAGTTTAGGAAAAGGTTAAATAGAGTTTTACTAATAGGTTTAGGATTTTGGTGATATTGTAATAGATGAGTTGAGGAGTCTTATTGTGAGATGATGATTACTCACTCAGTTTTACCTAAAAAATCTACGTTTGAAAAGTCTATTAATAAAGACATGTATGAGTATTATTAAAGTCGATCATAATTACAAAAATATGTTTGAGCATAGTCAAGATGTTTAAAGCACATGTAAAGGGTAAAGTTGAAAGGTTTATGAAGATTATAGGTGAACGACCCCGGCCTTAATTTTTACACGTGGCAGACACCGCGGCATTAGACATACCAGGTGGACAATGCCGAGGTGACATAAGAAGTCATGTGTCATATGTCAGCTCGGATACGACGACGACTTGATAACCATGATCTACCAGGTCACCCTCTTCATCAACAGACATACCTTCCCAAGACGCCGATCTCGGGGACCCACAGTGCGACCTGGGTATATCCTAGGCCGACCACGGAACATCTCGCGACCTGGCCGTATCTTAGGGCGACCTCGACATTACCTCCGGTCAGCTCAGCATAAGCAGAGATATTCATGGAATCATCTCTCAAGCTGAATCCTACTACAATTCTATCTCCATCAATCCTAAGCAAACCCGTAATCATGGTCCGCAAGACACGGGATTTGATTATATCACACCGAATCTGAAACTGATCTGGATTGAGAATTATCTTCTTATAAATAGCAGCCTCAAAGGCACCATACGATACGTGCAAATTACATATTAAAGTTATACTCTGTTAGAGCATTATATTCTCTCTACAGTATTGCTGATTCTCATACCGGATGGTTATTGCTGAGACATTCCATCCCCCCTTTACGATGCGTTTTCTATTGATCACAGGGTCTTACATCTCCTTCCTTTAAGAGAAATCTCAACAACGTTAGCCGAAATCCTTCTAGACTACAGTCACTGACACCTTTTTTGCCTGATCAATAGGCATAATTTTTTTAAAATAAAATCTTTAAGTGAAAAAACTCAAAATAAATAGTGAATTTTTTGTCTGAAATGAAGAGAGTAAAATTAGAGAGAGAGTATAAATATATAGAGAGAGAGAGAGAGAGAGAGTGTGTGTGTGTGTGTGTGTGTGTGAAACAACTCAAAATAAATAAAGTATTGATGAAGTGCCACAGTTAAAACTTTATTCTTTTTTATTTTTCAAGGTATTCGAGGCTCGAAGGCTAAGATTAATTTCCAATCACTTTACATATTTGGTGATAGAAAAAATTTAAACAAGAATTATTTTCAGGAAATTACTGACCGGTACACATTGAAAAGTTTTTGTTCTCTCAAATCCATCTTTTTTTTTTTTAAACTGAAAAAATGCACTTTGAGAATTTTTTTCTAAAATGCCCCTGTCTCTTTGATGATGAAGATTGACTTTCACAGCCCAGCTCCACCACTTGAAAGCTTCATAGCATTTAAATCAAAGAAATATAAATTCACAAAACAAACGTGAAAACGAAAAAATAAAATAAAATAGTCGATTTTCTATGCATAGAACACGAATTTGATCATAATTAGATCAAATTTGAATTTTTTGAGTTTATCTCGTTTTTCCTTGTTCTTGAGCTATTTTGGCCACTTTATTCTATGTTTTAAACTTCGAATTTGTTTAAAATCAATCCTTGTTATCTTAACTTAGTACTACATTTGTGCATAATTTTTTTACCAGAAAATACTATTTTTGAATTGGACACCGAATTGGGCATCGCGACATAGGGATGCGCACCGAATTGGGCATCGCGATATAGGGATGGCTCATCGCGATGCCTAGATGCCTCATCGCGATGCTGAAATTCCTCATCGCAATGCCTTGATGCCTCATTGCGATGCCTAAATACTAAGAAATAAATGATCCAATTCAATAGACAAATCAATTAAAAAATTAAAATCAAGATTAAAAGGAACTGCATTTGGGTTGGGGGGGGGGGAAGATTATCAAATTCTTAATAAAGATTCTAGAAGTATTAAATTCGGGAGAGGAATTTGGAAAGAAACCTTTGAATGAGATGACAACAAAGGTTGTTTGCAAGTGAAAGTTAGAAAAACCAACTCAATAAAGAAAGGGTGGGCGAACAGGACAAGATATGGAGAAATATTTTCAATTCCATTAACAGCACACGTCAGACAATTCAAATACTACCAAACTTCCCAAATTAGATTGCAACTTTCCATGATGGTGTGATATATATATATATATATATATATATATATATATATATTTGTTATTGTGTTAAATCATAATTGTTCGCCAATCGCAGTATGCTAAGCAATGCAATGGGGATCAAAGGTAAACGAAAATCAACTCCCCTCCAGCGGTTGAAATTCAAACGAAGCATCGCAATGTCCAAAGTGGAGCATCGCTTTTTGTCCCCACTACTCGCCTTAGCGAGATGCGACAATCAAAATGTATACCCAAAAAATAAGTGCCTGCACGGTGTTTGTTTGTTTGTCTTTGTGAATAAACTAAAATGGATGGCTTGAGCAATAGCTCGCCTTAGCAAGCAACAGAAAGCTCGCCCTAGTGAGCAATGACAATTTAATTTTTTCAGTTGGCCCCCCTGCTAGCTAAGGCGCGTAGCGGGAAGGCTCGCCTCAGCAAGTCAATTTTTTCATTTTGTTCCCTAATCGCTAAGGCGCTTACCGATTGGTTCTCTAAGGCGCGCTATGATGATTGCGAGGCACCAATTGTTGCATCGCGATGCCTCAATTTGCAAAAGTGGTGCATCGCGATGTAAAGTGGTGTATCGCAATGCACAAAAATAAATATATAAATTGGGCATCGCAATGCCTTGGATTACTGATGCGCGTGTGTTTTTCTTTTATTAATGACATAATCGTCTTTTTGCCTCAAAAATATCTTTTTCTATTTTAAAAAAAGATGAGTGAAATAGAGCGATTATAAATATTGAAAAAGAGACCGGCCAGGGCCTGTAATTCACCTAATTAATTTTAATGTATCTAGCCAATCTCCTCCTTGCCCTGCATAAATTCTGGCGCCAAATGTATCTTTAGAGGAAAGCCACACAAACTGCAAAAGCACTTGTCCCTAACACCTTCATTTTGTATACCAACTTTTCGTGCGCTCAACGAGTTGTACCCATCCCAAGATCCCAAAACAAAGGCCGACATTGCCACATCTCCTATTTTACCATTTGTTTCCTAGACGGGCCGACCCTGCACGTGCGTTGTGTGTTTGTTACCTTCGAAAGACGTCCATCACGTCAAGTCTCAACTCCAAATCCTATATTACTGGTTAACATGTCTGTCTAAGATATTTCTCTTCTCTTTCTTTTTATTTTTTAATTAATTAAGAGGTATGTTTAACACTCAAATTAATCTCCGAAATACTATCGGATGCTTGAAGCGATTATGAGTGTACGAACTCATTTTTTGTTTTAACAAGTGTTTGAAACTGAGACCTATTGCTTAAAAAACAATCATAAACTCTTTCACTTATGTCAACTCCGTATATCTCGTTAAAAATTAATTGGGAATCATAAAGTATGAAAATGCCAAGTCGTAGCACGAACAATGGGTCCCTTGATTTAGCCAGCCGGCCAAATTCTTACAAAAATTAAAAAAAATAAAAAAATAATTGGAAGTAGAAGTTGAACATACAGGACAATTATGGGGTACAATGCAAATTGATCACTGTTGTCGGAGACTTCAAATTAATTCGTGCAAATGTCACATTCCGTATCAACTGGTTTGGTATTTTTTAGACAGCTTATTGCATTATGTTATTTTCTTGACCTAGCTCCAAAACTTGATGTTTACATTTTTTATTTCTATTAATTTTTATTTTTGGATTATCCGTTCATCACTGGCTGGCTACCACCGATCACCCAAACAAATTGAAAGATTTAAATAAAATTTGAAGAAAAACATGAAGATGAGAAGATTTCTTTTTGGTTGTGGAATGGGAGAGAAACATAATCAATTTGATTAAATTTCGAAACTAATTAAAATTTGTTTCACTTTTAACAGTCTAGTCTCGGATTGAGACTGGAATAATAGTATTAGAGGATTAGTGTGATTGGAAGGAGTTCTATTTTTTAAACAAGACGTTTTGAGTTGAAGCTCTTAAACCTTTAAACTTGAAGATATCTTGGAAAACCAAAAGAGAATAGAGACATGTAAATCCTTGATTACCTTGGGAAACTAAAAGAGAATAGAATAGACGTGTTAATCCTTGATTAGTGATTTGTGAGATCTCTTTGAATGTTGATTAGATAAGTGAATGTAAATATTCTTAATTGGCTACTTTTTACATTCTTGATTGGTTGGTTGAAAATTGTAACCATTTTCGAGATCTTTAGGCTGCAGCTTGCAAGTGTAGTATTACTCTTGAGAATAAAAAAATTTTAACTTGTTTATTTTTTAGCTTTTCAAGGTACCCCAGACCCAAAATTTCAAGACTAATCGCGCGGTGCCGTCGATCTTTAGAAGTGCAAATCTTTCCCAAGAAAGCTTTCTGTCAACCAATGAATTTAAACCGAGACCTTTTGCTCAATCAACCAGAACCCTTCCACTCAAACCAGTCCCTTTAATAATTTTAGCTTGATCCACGCTCAGCCTAATTATCGTATCAGCCAAGTAGATAATCCAAAGAAAAGGAAAAAAAACATAACCATATGGGTTGTGGCATGATATGAATAATCAAAGGATAAGTAATTAAATAACTACTTACTAAGCAAAAAAAAAAAATCGATTAAAGATATATTTGACCAAATCAACGACCAGATGACTACCTAAACGAATCTTAGTTATCAAACAGTTATTTAATCCCAGCGGCAGGTTTGTATAGTCCACATAAACTTGCAAGTTAGTAACATTCGAAATGTAGCTGTTGTTAATTTGTTAGTTACTAGTTATAATTTATAATCATTTTAGGATAAAGACACTTTGATTAATCTATTTCGTACTTAATTAATTATGAATAAGAATATTATTTTGAATTTAAAACTTTTATCTCGTGATATCATTAATTATTATTATTAAATTTTTTTGATGCCTAAGGGCGTGGGAAGGAATTGAAGTATGCTCGGGTTTGTGAAGTCAGGTTATCATGACCACCCTTAGGACGATATCATTAATTATGAATAAGAATATAAAACTTTTAATCTTCCTCAAGATATCATTCTTTGTGCAAAAATATGTTAAGCTAGTTGTTTTCATTCATAAGTATTTAATACTAGGTAAAATAAGAATTACTTAAAAGTTGGTTTCAAAAAAAAAATTTACTTAAAAGTTAAAATTCTTTAAAAAGAAAAAAATTGGATTTTTTTAAATAGAACCACTAATCAAGGAGAAATAATGTGAAACACAATCAAAAAGGACAAAAGAGTGAACCTGATCAGGAGCGGCTTTTAGATGGACATTTTCTTTGACAGCTACGCTAGACCAAAATTGTAATCGAGGGAAGGAAATTATGTATCTTACGTTACAATTTTTTTTTATGGCTTATTTATTTAATGATAAAGATAATTGTTAAAATGTTTAAGCATTTGCACATTGTCAACAACGTTTTTTAGCCTCGATCCTCATGTGCAAGATCTTTCCGATTATTCTCCGTTTATCCTGAGAAACAAACAACCACAAGGCCTCTATTATAAGCACTTACGGTGAGGAGAAATTAAAAAAACAAACTATATCCAACACCGTTCTCGAATCAATGCAATAAACACTTTGGTTTTCTATTTCTATATTTTCTTAATTCTAAATTTCGGTATTATTTTTTCTAACCGACATTGCCATGTGAGATTGGAAAACTTTGGTCATATTTTTCTACCTATAATAAACAATTCGCTGAAGCTTAACATTTTCCATTGAGTTAGTAGTTGACTCGTAGGTTAGGCCTTCAATGAAAACGAGGTAAGATTCGATTAGATCATACTGAGCCGTGAAGTAACACAATTACAACTCCACTCACTACACAAGTCAAGCCGCCATGGAAACATTAAACCGGGTTAGCCGGTCAAGGTTCAGAGTATTTGACGGTGCCTCCGGCCACCATCACTCGAAGTTACTTCGAAACCCAGGAAAGAAAAACGTTGGCCGGCGGCTTAATTACCCATCTCACACTCCACGTGGCACTCCCACACTCGTCCTCCTCCTTCTATTGCCACCTCTCTCTCCCACCCCCCCAATAGGAAAGCGGGTCCAACCTTTGACTTGGCCCAACCAAAAACTAACTTGATCCCCAAGCTCTCACCACCCTCCTCTCTCTCTCTATGTATATAAAAGCACACTCATCCCCATAAAGCACTCCCCCATTAATACACATCTCTTCTTCTTCCAAAAATTCTATTCTTCCCATTAACAAAATTCGCCATTATTTGTTATATAATTACCAAATGGCCCCCAGTTTACAAAGTTTGTGTTCTTCTTCATGTTCTTTATTATATTTTCTGCTTCTTATATACAAGGACGAAAGCTATTGAATAAAAATTCTGCTGATGAAAGTGATCAAAAGGGTGTTGTACCAACGTTAGAGGATATGAGGTTGTTCTTTAATGCCCTTCCTAAGGGCAACGTGCCATCTTCTACTCCCTCCAACAAGGGTCATTCCGTCGCCGTCGATGAAAAGCTCATTGCTCGACATCTTTCCGCTGTCTATCGGATTCTCCGGTCCGTCCCGAGCCCCGGTGTTGGCCATTAATTACAAATCTCACTTTCATTTTTCTCAGTTCTTTTTCACTTTGGGGAAGGATATATATATATATATATATATATATATATATATATATATGGTTCATTCTTTTTTTTTTTTTTTTCTTGGTAGTTTAGAAATTGTACACAAAGAGTGTAAAGAACATTCATTTTCTTGGTAGTTTTAAGTTACTATCTATGGAGTTCCATTTATTACTTGATTTTCTTTTAATGAAGTTAATTTTCTTTAGCTTCTTTTGATTCCTATAGGCTGGGACCGTTTCAAATTAATGTCAAGAATTGTATTCATTCATTTTCTCTTCATGTATATAGTTGATATAAATGAAAATTATTCACATGTATATCTCTATATATCTATACTTTTTGAATCCACGCATACAAGTTATTGAGTATGATAATACGTGTTTGCTTGGTTAGTGTCGAACACAGACATTCTGCCAAATAGATAGTTCCATACAGTGCATATTTTTATTTTGTTTTTATCAAATACAAAAAAATTGAGTGAACTCTGATGATTTATAAGTGTACTACAATCTTCTTTTTCTCTTTGGTCTTTCTTCAAAACTGCTAGCTCGAAAAAATAGTCCATTCGATGAGTACGGATATCTTCAGAATATGGAGGAGATCTTCAACATTCTGCTCGATGTGGTTACTTGGAAGAATTATTGGTCTTTTCTTTCAATTCCGAAAAGGACTCGTCAAAAACAAAAATGTTAGGTTTATACTACAAATTTTGTTTTTCATTAAAACTTAGTTACATCAAAAGTTGTAGAAATTAATTTCAAAATTTGTAGGCTCATGATAAAACCCAAGAGACGAGAAATGAGTTTCGAAATTTGTGCTAGTTTAAGGTTTTTCATCCTAAAAAAGAAAGATGCGTAGGGGTCAATTATGTAATTCTACATGCATGTTATCAAAGACGTAGGCCTATATTGACTTTTTTACCTTTTATTTTCGTAGTTTGTTAATAATTGGATAAAATCTGTGAGATCAACCAGAAACTACTACAAGACTCGAAATGCTCTTCTTTTCATTTGCGACTGGAATTTAAATTCACGCGAATACCAATTTAGTCTCGAGTCTAAACAGGGCCATAATGTCATTATACGGCAGTAGTAAGTTGAATAACGGTAAAAGTAATTTACTCTTTTATAGCTTGTCAATACTCAATACAAGCTTAATTTTTCATAAGTTAATTTTTTGAGAAATTTAGTGGGCGGCCTGTCAATAGTTGTCCGTATAAATCTGTTTTTAGTTGTGTCAATTGCTGCATTTTTATCGATCTTGGTTTCAATGCTCAACGTTTTATTTGGTCCAATAGTCATAGTTTTAATGGGGTTTCTTCATAAATGGTCATGTCAAATTCATAAAAACATCACTTATTCAAAAACATCTTTTATGATCAATTTTCATCCAAAAATCCCAAAATACCCTTCTTGAGTCGATTAATCGACTCAAGAGTCGGTTAAACGACTCAATGAGTCGATCAAAATGACTCAAAATGACCATGAGTCGATTAATCAACTCATGGGTCGATTAAAGTCGATTAATCGAATCTTATGGGTCGATTAAGTAGAGAGAGAGAGAGAGAGAGAGAGAGAGAGAGAGTACCTCGATGGCGGTGGCGAAGGCGTAGAGCGGCGTTGAGACAAAGGATGACGGCGAGGATATGGCATTGTGAAGGAGGAGGCGGCGGGCGGCGGGGAGAGAACGACGGTGAGGCGGAGATGGCGGAAATGGAGTAGAGAGAGAGAGAGAGAGCGTCGCGGGGAAGGTTAAGAGTAGTTAGGGTTTAGGGGCTATTTGGGAAGTTAACAAAGAAAATTGGTCAAAGGCCATATAACATAACTTAGGGTAAGATTATACTTGACTAATACCACTCATTTTAATAGTCTCATATCTTGTCCTAAAGGGTATGAAAATGAATCGAACACGAGAACTCACAGGGTGGCAATTAGTGTTTTTGTGCTCGTGTCCTACTATCGTGTTATTATGTTATCTATCTTATTTGTTCATAAATATAATAATAAATATTATTTTAACTAAATTTTTATTTTGTGCTTTCGTGTTGTGTTTTATGTGGTGTCGTGTCGTCTCTTGTCTTAGCGTGTCATTTCACTCTGTAATTAATGTTTATAATCGTGTGTTGTTGTGTATACTATCGTATCGTGTTAGTATTGTCACCCGAGCAATCCTGTTGGACATTAGAAAGATTGGATATGGCCTTTATTAACCTCATTGGATGCAATGTTTTCCTGACACTATTGTTACGCACATCCGGAATACCTTGTCACACCATTGCCCAATTCTTGTTCACTCTCCAAAAATGGTACTCGTTCCGTACGTTCCTAAATATTTTGTGTGCTAAGCCTTTTCGGATGGAAATCATATTTGTCTGAACCTTCTTTTTTAACGATGTTGATAAAGCTTGGGGTCATGGGGTTTGACAACGAGTTGAAATTGGCTGTGGATATTTTTATTCCGATGGTTAAAAGCTGGAACTCTAATGAATTTGGGAATATTATTCATAGGAAAAAGAATTATTGCTCGTCTTGAGAGAGTCCTACTCGCTCTTTCAAACAACCCTTCTGATTTTTGGATGTTTGAGTCATTACTGTCGCAAAAGGAATAAAATTATGAGTCTTCAAAATAGTGTAGGCGAGTGGGTAGTGGACGATCATGTAGTCAAAAAGCTTATTTTGTTTATCTGTTTCCTATTATTATAAGAGAGTGTGATTTCGTCGTACAAATTAAAATTCGTAAGACGGTCTCACTGAAAACCTACTCTATATAATTGGACCATCTGAAAGCGTTTATATGATCTTACACTAGGTCTCCTAGTCGGTTGATTCTTCGTAAAGCCTTGGAATTTTTCATGTGAGTCCGATCTCTAATGGTATGAAAAGTCGTAAAATCCAAGCTTTGGTTAATTGGGTGACTGCCGGAAGTTGTCGAGGGTGGAGGCAATGGACCGTATGGGCGCACATTTATGCTCACATAAGCCAATATAAATTAATGGGCAAATATGAACGTGCCCATTTATGTCCAATTAGAAAATTACATGCATTCATTAATTTATGGACGGTCTGAAATGGCATATGGGTATAAACAAAAATTGTTACCTCTAGGCTCTAGGTGTTGCATATCCCAAGATTGTTGTAAACTCTAATTAAATTTTATTCAGTTCCCTTTCTACTAATAATTAAAAACAATGATATATATATATATATATATATATATATATATATATGACGTCTTCCTTTGTTGTTAAGAATGGTTCTTAGTTGGAAGTTAAGGTCTTAACTGATTAATATGATATTAGAGGTCAATTAGTTCGATTATGCTCAAAAACTCACAAGTCACAATTCAAGTATCTATGGAATCTCAACATTGACATCAAATCAAGTTAGTTGCTGCCCTCACCTGCCATTACTTCACTGTGCAACAACTCTTAATTTTTTTTTCCTTTTTCTTTTTAAAAAGATCGATAGTGGTTCCATTTACCCTCTTTATAACTCGAACCGCAGCCTATCAATTGTAGACGAAGTGTCTTTATATCTAAGTTGCGCTTTGTTGTTACAACGAGTCCCAATTACTCATGGTGCTAACGGTTCATTAATAAAGGGGTGTCTCAGTCACTTTTTAGTGTTGAATTTTTGTTGATATACATGAGGTTGTTTGATGTTGGTCCCACTCCCACACACCACATTAGGGAGGGACTAATGGATGGGGTTTTATCTTAATATTTGACTTTGGGGGATAGAGATCCTAAAATCTGGTGGAAAGTGCTAAATGAGAAAGATATAAGCAACGCGTTTTCAAGATTTTCTCCCTTTTGCTTAATTTGTTGGTTGCTTTTCTGTATAAAAAGTATGGATCGATTCGACGATAAGAATCTAATCCTCACATGATCGATTCAGTTCGTTGCATTTGATCCACCATTTAACCATTTAAAGTTGGTGGTGAGCACCATCACCTAATTAACTACAACCACCTATGCCTGTCATTCTGTCAATTACAACCTATTACCCATGAACCCACCCAATTCAACCCACTAATTACCCAACCCAAGTCATTATAAAAGTAAGTTGTATTGGGTTACCCATTATAACCCAATAAAATTCATGGGTTAAATCGTGTTAAACACGTAAACCCACTTCAACCCGTTATTGCCCTAACGCCGCACTCGCACACTCGTACACTCTTCGCTCAGTCTTTCTCTCTCTCCTACAACGGCCCCCCAGTGCACCGTTCCCCACTCTACCCCTTCCGGGGCCTTTCGCTTGTTGCTTCAGAGACAACTCCCACTTGAAAATGAATGCGACACCAAAGAAGCTGGAAGAGTTCCAAGGCCAAAACGTCTCAAGGCTAAAGGATATATATATATATATATATATATATATATATATCAGAGAAGGATCACTCCCTTTTGATTTGAACTTAAAACTCTGCTTCGCTTTCAACCATAGACTGAGGGACGAGGTTGACGATGAGAGCCCTCATTCACATATTGGCCTCGTAAAATAACATGTAGTTGACATCGTCAGTGTCCTTAACTTGTTGAGATATTGCTTCAAATATTTGTGAATGGATCTATATTTACATATATAACTCTATTTTTAGTTTGTAAATTTTTAAAGGCAACATGTAAAGTAAAACAAAGTCTGTCTTGGCAAAAAAAAAAAAGAAAAAAAAAGGTTGACTTGACAGGTTACCCGATCCGGTGGTAACCCAACCCATTTGACCCAAAATGGTTTTGGGTTGTAACGGGTTCCCGAACCAACTAGTTACCCAATCTAACCCAACCCGACCCAACCTAACCTAACCTAACCTGATTGACCCAATTGACATGCCTACAACCACCTAATTGTTTTTCTAATTTCCATTGCTTTTGAGTAGGGCTGCATAACCATCCAAATTATTCGAGTTTGACTCGTGTTCAAATCGATAAAAGCTCGTTCAAGATTAAGTTCGTAAGATTATCAAACCAACCTTGAACGGATTTTCAAGCTCGTAAGCTAATCAAGCTTGGCTCGATAAGCTTATAAGCAAGCTTTTCTATTGAAAAAATCACATTACTCAAGTTCGGCTCGATAAAAAGCTCGTTTAAGATTGGTTCAATAGTTATATATTAAGCCAATCTTGAACACTTTTTCAATCTTGATAATATTATCAAATAAGCTTGAATACTTAATGTTCGACTCGGCTTGGCTTGACCCGTTTACAGCCCTACTTTTCAGAGAAACCAAGATTTGTTCTTAATTCTTCACGAATCATGATCATAAATCGTGCCACAAACTAACTATTTTGGATTGATATTCACAATTATCTGATAAAGTTTTATGTTGGCTATTACGATACCCAATTATCGATGCAACTAACTCGACTCTCTTCATTTATCTAGGTTTAGACCGACTATGTAGCACTATGACTCTAAGCGATAGTGAGACTTATCGTTGCAAAACAAGAGCAAAAAACTATATATATATATATATATATATATATATAGAGAGAGAGAGAGAGAGAGAGAGAGAGAGAGAGAGAAATCGTGCATATCATCACCATGCATATATTTATCATTCACAACATGGACCATATATATTTCTTTTTGAACAGCACAACTTCTGATCACATCAAAAATTCCAAATATAATACTACTACGTAGAAAATATCGTGTAATTAAAAATTAAAGTGTATATGGCTCGCAACATAATTGTATGGTCTTTAATTTATAAAAGAAAAAATAAGTAGAAGAAGCTAGAACAATAAGCATATATAATTGGAGACATGGTTCAAACATGTTGGACCCCTTAAAGATAAAGACCAGGTATCTACCCATTGCCCCAACCTTTGCCAACACAAGGGTCCTCCATAAAACAACAACTAAAATCACTTGAAAAAGAATTGGTCTACTCAAAATTTCTCTTTATTTATTACTCGAAGGAGTATTACTTCTTCCGTTTCGAGGAAAAAATTCACATATATTATAAACATTTTAGTTATGGTTTAACATTTTTATAATTATGACCAACTCTAATGTTACGTATATATTCCTTTATTATAAACGTGGTCTATTTGAATGAAATATTTCAAAATAGAATAGTTGACTCTTTATCTGAAACGGATAGAGTAATAATAAGTGTTGAACCCTTAATAAACATCTAAAAAGACTGAATAATTTAGGCTGTTTGAGGATAAAACTAAATGAGATATCTAAATATATATGTTTATCAATTTTGACCTTTTAAATTGCAAGTACTTGTTATTAGCTGTCACTCAAAAGTATTTTTTGTATTTTTTAACCCTTGAGCATCACCATTGGGGGGCTTTTCCCCCACTTTTTCTCAACCCAAAAAACTTGGTGGAGGTTTTTTTTTTTTTTTTTTTACTATAGTGGGATTTTGAGAGGAGGTTTGTGCACCGAGCAGCTCCTCTTGTATGAATCAACTATTCTATTTTGAGATATTTCACTCAAATAGACCACGTTAATTTTTATTTTTTTCAACTATAACTACTCCTTCAATTTTTCATTTCATTTCATTCTTCTTCTTTTCCAAACTACAAAAAAAAAAAAAAAGGATGAAAATAATCATAATCTCTCAAGAAATTTCTTTACTTCTCAAAATATTGAAAAAAAGGCAAATTTTCTAAATTCTTACAACCGTCCCAATAAATAAAAATGTAAATAAGAAAAATATATTTACTACACATTATATAAATAGATATTATGAATTAATATAATATATAAAATACATATATATATATATATGTGTGTGTGTGTGTGTGTGTGTGTGAAAAATAAAGTGGTATAAAATAAAATGAGACCCATAAAAAGTTGTTGGAAGTTTTTAATAGTAGATAGAGGTTTAAAGTTTTAATTTTTTACGTGGAGATGGTGTGGCATGTAGGGGCTACAAAGGCAAGAAAGAGCTCCAGGATTGTGGATACTCTTAAACAATCTCAACATTTTCAACTCACCAACTCAAAGATTAAAGATAATTATTTAAGAATTCATATTATCACTATTGTTATATAATATTAATATTAATAATTTAATGTAGATTAAAGTTGATATACTTAAACACAACGAATATTATATAAAGATAATATTATAATTAAGCATTATTTATAACTTATCACTATTATAGTCTAATATTAATTAATATATAATAAATTTAATGTAGATTAGCCAATAAAGTTGATTATAATATAAAAATAATATCCCAGTTCACAAAGTGTATGACTTTTATGAAACAGAGAAAAATAAATTAATGGGTTTAATTTATTTATACTAATATTTATATGTAAAGAGATATATTTCTATACCACATATACACATATTTAGTTTATTATAAAATTGTTTGAAATATTTTGCAAAGCTTTGAGAAAGAATTATATATTTCTTGACCCACCACATAAGCAAAATTGATTAAGAGACCATCCGCCCCAAATGGGCTGAACAGCAATTGGTCTGATCGAATCAGACGTTTGGGCCATTTTGATACCATTCAGAGCAAACAAACAGACCCTTAAAAGAGATACTCCGTCTGTTCGGCCAAAGAAAAGATTTATGTTTGAAAAATTTAATAATTAAAGATTATATAAATATTTTTAAAAATATTAATAATTACAAAAACACTTGAGTATAACTAATATATTTATACCATATGTGGAGGGTAAAGTTATAAAATTGTAAAGATTGTAGGCATAATTTTTAAAATAGAATTTTATATGAAACATTTCAAAATAAAATAGTGAACATTTTGCGAAATGGATGGAATATATTATGTTCCATTAAATTTTAGCCCGACGGTTATCCTTGCTATTTTACCCAACTTTCTTTTACAAAGACAAAAAAACACGTGTAGAATAAGTTTAATAGAAAGAGAGTGTGACATGAGGTGAGATAAAAATTGAAACCCTATATAAACTACTAAGTATTTTCGAATTAACTTCTAAAAGTAGGCTAGTAGTTCTTTGTATAATTGAACCATGGAAATAAAATCTTATCAACTTTCAACCAAAACTACAACATTTGACAGGTAAGAAAACAAAAATAAATTTCTAAGAACTTCAAAGATCTCTAAAAGTTGAAAAAATAGTTAAAACAAGTTTTTCAGACTCGGATTGGATCGAAGTTGATGAGTGGTGCTAAAGTAATTCAATAGATTAAAATTATAACAAAATTTCAATTAACAACCATTTTTTAATCGAAAGCTGTTGGTCTGTCCCATTACTAGTACGTGACAGGCTACAAATTGTACAACCAATTATACATGGTCGATTGCAATAAAATCTTCAAAAAGTTTAACCATTTATGACGTTAACACTACTCCAAACTAATACACCATCCATCCTTAAATTATTATTTTATTTAATTCGGACATAAATTAAGAAAAATAATTGACTTAATTATTAATATTGGTATAATGTGTAGTTTCCTTTACTACCCATGTGTATGTGGTCCATAATTAAAGTAGTGAAAAATGTAAAGTTAAAATGGTAAAAATAATGTCCTAAAAGAAAAGTTTTAAACAAGATAATTATTTAAGGACAGGAAAAAAAAAACAAGACAATAATTTAGAGACGGAGGAAGTAGTATACTATTTAGTGTTCTGCATAGAGCTCGTTAATACAATTTTTACTCTCCGTTCCTAAATTATTGTGTTGTTTGATCCAACACGATTGAGAAAAAATAATTAATTTAATTATTATTATTAATATAGTGTGTAGTTTCTTTTAATGCACATGTGTATGTGACTCATATTTAAAGTAGAAAAAAAATAAAGTAAATTAATAAAATTATTGTCCTAAAAAAAAATTTTTAAATAAAATAATTATTTTAAAATAAATAAAAAAAGATAATAATTTAAGTACGGCGGAGTATGACTTTTCAAAGTTTGGCGCTTTGTTTTTAGTGTCTCATCACCCAATTTTGGGTAAATCTAGTCTGTCATGTGTCCATGTTGTTCAAGGCCCTCGGTTTCTTAGCTGAAAACATTAGTACTTGGTGTGAAAAAGGATGTTCATGAATTTGTACCTTAACATCTCATAATCTTCAATATTGTAATGTTTGGGGCACAAAATTTCGGTACAAAATTTCTGTAGTCACCTGTTGATTGAATTTATTTTTTTCATTAATTAGTGTTTTTTAAGGAACATGGGAAGGTATTGAGTGCGAAGCTTGCACTTTTGAAACCCACCATACCACATGATCACCCTTAAGGACTAATTAATGGTGGACTTTCAAACTATAAAATCAATCAATAATCGTAAATAAGGATTTTGTGGCCAAGACTTTTTGTGCCCCTAGTTTGCACTTTTATAATTATCATCCTACATCAATAAATAAGTACTTTTCGTCGTAACAGAAAGAGGACACTTTAATTATTTTGGTCAATTTTGAATATATGACAAAAATTTAGTTGTTTTGGAAAAAAAATTAATATATCAATTATATTACTCTTACTATGATTTTCAAATGTCGTAGTTTTATATTTTATTATTAAGTATTATATAGTTTAGGTAAAGAGTTTCTTTTTTAAAAGTCAACACTAAATCAAATCAAATTTTTACATACTTTACTTATATTTTAAAAAATAAAATTTCATTAATTAAAAACTATCTTAGGAATACTATAGATTACAACTTTCATAATTTTGAAAAACTACTAAATTTTTGTTAATTATTGGTCAATTTTAACTAAGTTGACTCAAGAAAATCAAAAGTGATTTTTGCCTAAAACGATGAAGTGAAAAATATAATAGAATTTTCATTTAAAAATGGGTCAAATTGAACAAAAAAAATAAAAATATTTCTCGTTTCCTTGACAGAGGAAGTACATTTTTCACTTATTTAGCTAACATATGCTTAAGAATTCAAATGTTTTGGCTCGACTTGGCTCCACCTATTTATCCGGCTACTAAAGAGAGGCTTGCTTAGGGGGCGTGGACTCGAGTTGCGGATAAGTAGAAAGTACCTTTTAAAAGGCAAAAAAAAGAACTGTTCCCTTGGTGAAGAAGGGAAGCTTTATTGCATCCAATTATTCTTAAGTTTTATTGCTATTAAGCTAATTTTTAAATAAAATTTAAGGTGAAATTTGGGTTCGATGCCTTTTAATAAAATTTTAACCAATTTAATCATATAATTGTTTTAAATTAAAAAATAACACTTTTTGTTGCGAAATGTTATCAATCCCTTAAAAATACGAGAACATGCGTATTATGCATCGAAAACAAAATTGATGCGTCATAGTTCAAAGTTTGCATCGCGATGCACAAATTGTACTAAAAATTACGGTTTTGTTGTATTGCGATGCATAAAATTTTTGTTAAGTTTAAAATGGGCGCCACGCCCATAATTTTGGCTTTCATGCATGTTCCAAAAATTGATTAATGCGTCTGCAAAATAATGCATCACGATGCAAAAAATCAATGCATCGCAATCCATAAAATTGATATATCGCGATGCACAACATTGTATTTTATGTACTATTTTTGTGCATCCGATGTGCAACTTTATTTCTATATGCACAACTTTTAGTTAATATTACACTTGCGATTAGAGCCCGCAAAATCAGTCAGTAATATTTGCATGGGCTAATGTTCACTTTTTAGAAGCCAAAAAAGCAGGTCTTTTGGCTCGATCAATAGGCCCGATGGATCAATGGGCTTGGGTCAAAAAGCCGGAGCTTTTGGGTTAGCCGGAAAGCCCAGCACTATTTTATTATTGTATTTTTTTTTTTTTTTTGACAAATCTAACGCTTATTGAGTCATTTTACTTCATTTAATAAACAAAACAACAACAACACGGCTCAACTCTCAAAAGTCAAATCTCAATCTCAAGCCGCAAGCCGCAAGCTGTGAAGAAGCCCTAACTATAACCCGCAGTCGCAATCTCAATCTCAGGCTTGGCTGGAGGTGCCTTCTGGATATCCGTCTACCCAACTGATGTTATCAAGAGTATGATTCAGATCGATGATTACAAAAACCCCAAGTACTCTGGCTCAATCGATGCTTTCAGAAAGATTACTGCGGCAGAAGGTGTAAAAGGTCTATACAAGGGTTTCGGACCTGCCATGGCAAGAAGTGTTCCAGCAAATGCAGCTTGCTTCTTAGCTTAT
>CM028361.1:78175342-78324603 GCA_016624345.1 Platycodon grandiflorus
GAATATAGGATTGGGATAATGTTCATCTAATCCAATCCAGTGGTTTATGTATTCTAGTTTTATTATTTGGTTTGTTGTTATTAATTTGCTAAATGCTTATTATTGAAGGATAGTAATCTGTTCACCCTGATGTACATCTCCATAGAATGTAATGATCATTACGTTGACCCTTTCATTCAATCAATTTTAATAAATGCACAAAAGTGTGGATTACACTTCAGACACTGTAGTAGGTATGCTATGATGATAAAACTATCCTCGCAACTGAATTGCCTATGGAATCTGCAAACCTTAAACAACTGGAAAGTAAACTTCAAGAATGTACACACAAACAAGCGACAAGATTTATGTTGTTTGGCAATTGCCTGAATCTAGGGCGTGTCCGGGTCAAATCTTTAATATGTACGTGGAAATTTGTTTACGAGATATCGAATTACACTTTCTCCCCTACCCCGATTACAGATGAAGGATCTTTAAAGGTTTCTGATAACTTCTATAAGTCTAACACACTGAAGAATCCCTTGGGAAGTCTAGTAAATGCAGAACAAAGTGAACTAGGTTTAAATTGTGTCTCAGAACTAACAGGCTTCGGCCTTGACCAATGGCTTCTTCTATCGCCAATTGGAATTTCCGAATAATTATCAGACACTCGACCAGGCTTTCCTGGATTACTGCCAAAAGACTTATTCAAGGCATATCCCATAATCCCATCACAATCCCTGTCATTGATGTGCAAAATCAAAAGAACCAACAATTGGGCCAAATGTCTAAGAGTTTTAAGAGCGAGTACATATAATCGGATATTAGAACCAGGAATTGATTTTTATGTGCTGTGTGTTGAACTTTTTTTTCCATGTTATATAACTTAATAAAATGCTAATTGCAGAGCATTTCATCATCTGTTGGTACAAGATCTTCTAGGAGTACATTCCGTCCTGGGGTGCTTTCTTCTCCACTTTCTACGATTTCTTCAATATAATGATAGATTTTTATACCAACAAAAGATATCCTATCTCCTCTGAGGACTTATAAGAGGCCCATTTCTGCGGAAACTGGAAAGCAAGGGTGGGACATTGGTAGATTTGTTAAGACATTGTATTTTTTTAACGGACCTCCATCACCTATCAAGGTTGGCCTTGCTCTCTGCTAATCTTCTCATGTCTAGCCTAGTAATGCTTCATCTGAGTTTTTTTCATTTTCTGTTTATTTTGTTCAGTTCTTTGAATCTCTGATTGCAAAACTATCTGGTCCATCACCTAGTGAACCGGCAATGCCAGTAGACACCGAAATCGTCCTAGTGGCTGGAGCAACCGGCGGTGTTGGGAACGAGTGGTGGACATCTTACGCAAGAAAGGGCTTCCTGTTAGAGTATTGGTATGCTGCTCATTGATTTCACTGTAGTCAAACTGGTGTATTGAACTTGTCATTTGCTAACTGTGATGTTATTATTTTTAAGGGAAATAATATCATTTTCCACATATTAGTGATTTTCATGAATATATTGAACTTATTTCAAGTCCCTCTCAGGTCAGAAACGAAGAGAAGGCAAGAAAATTGCTAGGTCCAGATGTTGATTTGGTGAGTTGGAAAGCTTTGCACTTTCTGATTTCATATAGGACAAATATTCTGTCTTTACGTTATTTAGAATTTCTCGTCAACATTGTTTTAGAGCTTATGGAATCTCTCAGCAACCCGAGATGGTTTTCTCCTTTATGAATTTCAATTCAATGATCCGAGATATGTCAAGATGCAATTTGATAACAGGATGGGATATACTCCTCCATCATATCTCAATTTGGAGAAAGCTCGTGTTTGGAGATATAAAATCAGACGAAATGTGGTAGACAAAGGAAGCTATGGCTATTCAAAGATGCCATTACTGTCATCTGATCATCTCTATTATCTCTGGAGAACCAATTCTTGAGTTAAAAGACTTTAGGGAGCCACCCACCGATGCTATTCATTTAACATACTATATCAAATGATTTATCACTTCAGATTGCCAGTCATTTCCTTTGAACAGATCCAATTTAATTTGTCAGATGGCAGAATCTGTTGTTTTCCAAAGCTTATTGATGATCTCTGTATGCACTAGATTCACCTACCGAGGACATTGGTTAATTTACATCCCTGCCATTTTTATAGCGATAACTAGTTGCCAACTTTTAAAATGGAAATTGTTGGCCAGCTGTCAATGAGATTAAAGCAAATCTAGCAGTGAACTTCTTTTTCTTGCACTCAAACCTCTCTTAATTTCTCTGTCATCTTTACTCCTCAAAATTTCTTGAATGCAGAAAGTAGCTATCCCTTTGTCCTAAAGCATGTCCATTGATTTGGCACAAAGTTAAAAGGAAAAAAAAGACACAAACGGGTTATCATACATCTGTATCAAGTTTGCCTTAAGCAAATTAGGGATGAAAGTTAAGAAAAAATGTACTCCTAAGATAGTTTATTCAATGGTGAGACTACTATGGGATGAATATTTTCTATTCGGTTGACTTTTTGAATAAGGAAATGTATCTGAACAGTCAAATTAGAAAGTAAGACACTTTATTGACATAGAGAGCTCATTTTTCTGGACGAATGTGATTATGTTCCCACAAGTATCTTTCAGAGAAGTGTTATCATAGAACTTGTTCCAAAAAAACAACACCCCTTTATTTATAGACCTGCATGTTGCTACTTATGACTGCAGAAGACGAAATCCTTGCTCACTTCATATTATTTTTCAGATAGTAGGAGATATCACGAAGGCAAGCACTCTACTACCAGAGTACTTTAAAGGGGTTAAGAAAGTCATTAATGCAGTTTCAGTCATTGTTGGCCCGAAGGAAGGAGACACACCTGACAGGGCCAAATACAAACAAGTAAGCTTTTCTTCAGTTAAGAGATGGTAAAATTTCATAAATTTGGTATTTTGTGAAGTTAAGTTGCACATAGTTGTTGTGCTTATTTTCACGTCTCAGGCTGATTTATGTCATGCCATGCCTTACGTGCTATTTTGCTTCCAGTCTTATGCCTAACCGTAGAACTATGGGACTGTGCAGGGGATCAAATTCTTTGAACCAGAGGTGGGAACTGATTGCTTAGCAAAATTTCTGGTGGCAAATTTATGGTTTAATAGAAAGCTAAAATTTTCAAATTCACTTGTGTTTATATATCTTTTAAACTGATAAGCATATCATTATTAATTTTTATGTGCGTTGCTGATTGATCAAAGCAGATCAAAGGCGATTCACCAGAAATGGTGGAGTACGTTGGAATGCAAAATCTGATTAACGCTGTAAAGGGGAGTGTTGGACTTCGAAGTGGAAAACTTATCTTTGGATATGAAGGTATACTCTTGTAAAGGGAAAGTGTTTGTTATTATCCCAAGCACAACATTGTCGCAGGGTAATTTCCCCTCCTTTTTTTCCAAGTGTGCTGGAAATCCTATCCACACATCACAGTCTAAGGAGTCCTATTTGAACTAATCATGAGAAAGGATGATGGATTGCACTTGTTTACTATTTGACAGTTAATGAATGAAAAGTTGGGCCTACATGTTCTTTGTTTTGTCTACACTACATCTGAAAACTAGAAGTCCATAAAGTTATATGCTACAGATGAATCAGGTAAAATTTAGAGTCATTCATTGGTCTCAGTCAGCTGTGATTTGCAACTCTTGACCAATTACTGTAATATCAAAGCTTATTTGATAGTTCAGGGTTTAATAACTTGTTCTTATTCAAAGTATTTTGCTTCCTAATATTTGAACAAACACGTCATCCAGTTTGAACCAACTTCTGCTATTTGGATACAGACATGTAGAACTTTAAGATTAGTACATATTTTTTCTTAGCTTTATAATTATTACCCACAAGTTTATTCTACTCAGAGTTGGTTCTCCCGTGTTGGTTGGCTTATGCTCTTCTATGTAGACAATTCATCTAGAGAACTTCCTTGGGGTCCTTTAGATGACGTTGTGATGGGAGGAGTTAGTGAAAGTTCATTTCAAATTGATCCAACAGGCAATGAAAACGGTGGACCAACAGGAATTTTCAGAGGTTTCTCCTTCTTACCATTACTCCCTAAATTTTTCTTTGTAGATAGAAAAACAAAAAAAAACTAGAGTATGTGATTTCAGAAGAATTGTGGTGGCTTTTTTTCTTATCTTAATCAAATATGAATCTTTTTATCCGTTGACTTTGATGATCCTTTAGGTGTTGTTTCCACTGCAAACAATGGAGGTTTTACTAGTATCAGGACAAAGGTGAGATGTTTCAAGTTTAGTCCCCTCTCCTTGTAAGTCATAGGCGTCATGTTGCTTGCCTTTTCAAACTTGTTTAGTAATTGGTGTTTTACTAGATTTTTCCTGCTCTTTTTTCTCTCTTTAATTTTCTGAAAGTTTGTATCATATCTTCTGATTGCACCATCTTTTTAACAGTTTTGTAAGAACCAGATAAATTGGCATAAGATATTGCTCACGACTATGGATTGGTCAACCAACCCCGTCTTCTTAGTTAAGATTTGTGGACAAACATTTAATGAGGCCTTTCAGCAGTCTGTCATAACTCTGAGATTATGTGTTTGCCTCAGCTAGCGAGTGGATCTTTTATTGCGTGTTTGTGTCTGTGCGTGTGTGTGTTGTGGGGGGGGGGGGATTTGCTTTGCAGTCAACTAAACTCTATACTTTTTAAAGTGTATTTAATGCTGAGTGGATGATGTATCTCTTGTGTATAAAGTGGTAAAACCTAATTACTTTTGCTTAAGATTGTACCGGAGTGCCAATTTTCTGGTTGTGAGCCTACTCATGTCCTATCCATTCTAAGTGGGGGAACAGGCCTAAGAAGAAAGCCGGGAGACCGATTATATTAAAAAAACAGGAGCACTCATGGCAGTCTGTCAGCTGGCACGCCTTACGCTCTATGCCCATTACTGAATAAAAGTACCTTCCCACAGCCAAACCCTTCTCCTGGCCACCGTGTCAAACACCCTACCTCTTATGTATGAATCCCACTTGTCCCGCCCTAAATGAGTTGGTTGGATATAAAAGGCCCGAACAAAGTACTCCAGGCTCATAGACATTAGTCTAATTTCTTATGCTACAAGCTAAGCAAGGCTGAAAGCACTATGTTATGGGAATTTGAAGTGACATTTGAATAGGGCTAGACAGCTGAACAGTAATAGCATGCCACTTCATATAAATGGATTCTGTGTTTTTGTTTCAGAACTTTTCTGTGCCAGAAGATGTTTCTGCATATGATGGTTTGGAGTTGCGCCTAAAAGGTGATGGTCGTCGCTATAAGCTTATTGTTCGCACTAGCCGTGAGTGGGATACTGTGGGTTATACAACTGGCTTTGACACTATTAAAGACCAATGGCAATCAGTAAGTGTCTCCTTGTTATTTCATGATAAGGAACACATGTTTCATTACAGTCACATCCTTTGGTGTTCAATTTCCAGGTAAGATTGTCATTTTCTTCTTTGAAGCCTATCTTTCGAGCAAGAACTGTTTCAGATGCTCCACCCTTTGATCCACGCCAAATTATATCACTACAGGTATGCTTTTTGAATACATGTACTTTGTTCTACCTTCATTAGTTGCTGCAATTCTTTTTATGATGAAAGGATTTAAATCATTACAGCTCATGTTCAGCAAGTTCGAGTACGATGGTAAATTGAATCCAACATTTGTAGAAGGTCCATTTCAGCTTCCAATATCTAGCATACGAGCATATATAAAGGAGCCTGTCACCCCAGGTTCAATATATTGTTTCCTTTTTACTCGTTCTTTTGTGAAGATTTTACCTGGAAGTCATTATTGTGCTTTCACCTCATTTTCTATTTTCATCCTTTGTGGCTCAAAAGGCTGGTACATGTAGGCTCTGCGGGGTTACCAGAACTGAAAGGCCTGGACTTGATTTAAGTAAACAGCCTCCTGCTGTCCGCTTGAATAAGGAATTGGGATTTATCCTCACATACAAGCTAAAGGTTCCATGCGATCCCTGTCGATATTATTATTTGATTAAAATTAAGAAATGATTATATTTACTACTTGAAGAGGCTATTTGCTGTGATATGACTTAAATTTCCAATGGGTTTCAGAATTGGTTTCTACGCATGGAGAGTTTCCTTGCACATGATAGTGGCTCCAAATCCTATTTTGTTTTGGACTATGTCGTGGGCAGATATTTCCTATTAGGATTATGCTATTTAATCCTAGTGAATTATTGTAATAATGATGTGGAATTGGATAGGATTAGAGATGAGTTTGGAAGAAGTAGGACAATAGGAGAAGAGCCTACCCTCACAAGGGATCAGTAGAAACACACACAGCTCACAAGTTTAACTTTGAAACTAAAAAAAAATTCAAAAAATAGGCTACTATTACTCTCCTAATACCTTTAGGACTAAGGCTATGACTACCAACTATGAATTAACATCAATACTTCAAACTAGTAAACAACTCCATAAATAATAAAATTACAATAAATAATAACCAAAAGTCTACCTACAACTTGTCCGGTTGTCCCTTTGGAACTAAAGGACTTGCTAGCCTATGCACGACCAATGAGCTTTATCTTGGGCTTCTAAAGTCTATCATAATTATCCATATAGCTAATGTGTTCTGCATCAATTAGCTTGTATAAAGGCTAGCAGTGTGAGCCTCTAGTAATGTCTTATAGTGTGTTAGAGATCCTTATATAACTACAAGAGAGAATCTTGAGTGATTTCTCGGTGTTGTATTTGGTGCTGTTGGTGAGGCACTGATACAGCTTTCTTTTATCTATTTGAGTGTTCAGGAAATTGTCCTTAAACATTAGAGGGAGTATCAAGACTCTCTGTATTGCTTGGTATTCGTATATTGTCACATGATTAGATTTGTAGCTTGCCAAGGTGTGGGCGCAACCCAAGGATATCTTTGTGAACCATGTTAAACCTTGTGTTTTCTGGTTGTGGAATAGGATTTATAGTGGATTTGCCACACCAAAGCACGCCCAAAGCTTGGACGAGAGGTGGTTTAAATAAGAAGACCCTTGGGAAGGATGTATTTTACTCGTTATCATTACTTAAATCTGAGGGTTGACTGACTGGTTTGGCAAGGTCATGGGTTCGAGTCATCCCGCTTGCATTTGTTACCTGTAATATTGTGAGTGTATGTTGGTAAGGTCGTGGGTTCGAGTCATCCCGCTTGCATTTGTTATCTGTAGTATTGTGAGTGCATGTTGTCACTCTGTTTGGTTTGTGATACCTTGGTGAGGCATATTTGTTCGTCTCTCCACGTGTGGACGGATCACACGTGAGGGGAGTGTTGAGATTGATATACATTGTTGGACCCCTATTTGTTTGGTTTGTGATGCTGGTGAGGCATATTTCTCACCATATTTGTTGAGGGGAGTGTTGAAATTGATATACATTGTTAGGCCCTTATCTGTTTGGTTTGTGATGCCCTGCTGAGGCATATTTGTTCGTCTTTCCACGCATGGACGGGTCACACGTGAGGGGAAGTGTTGAGATTGATATACATTGTTGGGCCCCTATTTAATAGCTTAAGCAGTTGGTAACTTAACATGGAGCAACATAAGTGAAGAGCTGCTGCACATTAGCGAATCCAATGAAAAATATTCTAATATGAAAACATTGTACTCCATCCGTCCCAAAATAAGTGTCTCATATTTACTTTACACAAGGTTTAATAAAGTATTTGACTCCAAAGTACTTTTCTTTAATACCATCAACTCAAACTCTCTTCTAGTAGTGTCAAATCAATGGGCCCATTTCTTTTTATCTCCTTGTTAAGAAGGGAATTATAGACATCGACACTTATTTTGGGACATCCCAAAAAAAAAAAAAAAAAAAAGCCATAGGGGAAACTCATTTTGAGACGGAGGGAGGTAACATTTACTTCCTGATTTTAGGAATGGCTGCAATTCATGGCTCCAAACTCTCTCGCACTTGCATGTTTAGTGGGTTGGAGGTGTTACGCGATAGCTTGCTGGAAATACCTCCCCAGTGTGAAATGGTTGAGAGTATGTACAGACAGGACTTAGAAAGTTTGGAAGAGTTACAACCAGCTGGCCTCAAGTGAGTGGGTATGGAGTTGTAGAGAACTGATTACTATAGCGTGTGGGATGGCAGAGGACAAAAGTCAAGACTGTTTAAGTACAGAGAGACTATGGATCTGATGACCCAATAAAACGTGACATGTGGTGCGAAAAGGTGTGTCCAGATAAAGGCATTGATATTGAAGTCCCAGCAAATGCCCAAAGGTTTATTGAATGAGAATTGACATGACCTCTGTTTATAATGGTCATGAGATGATGGAGACCATGTGATGTCAAATCCAAAGCTGCTGGACATGGGTCGTTGGAGCAGTGAATGCTAAGGAGGTCGCCATATACCCCTGGGTGGGATTGGTGGAATCAAAGTTAAGTCAGATTTGTCTTGGTGACAAACTCTTGACTTAGCCACCAAGACAATAGCCACAACAAATTAACAATGTGTGTCTGGCTTGTTGTGCGGGCCATTCTACTAACGTTGGATTACCAGATTATGCTCCATTTGAGCAAACCAAGTGTGGTATAGACCTTCTGGGGTTGCTTCCAGTCACATGTAATATAAACAATACTACGGCATATAGAAACCATGGACATAGAAACCAGATGGTTGTAAAATATAGGACTCTGGGACGTAGAAGGCCAAGAAATGTAGAAACTCGGAACAGAGAAGACCAGTGTTGCAGAATGACTGGGAAATGTCCCCTTCTTCAATGGAAAATATGGATATATTAACACTTTGAAGTAACGGAGCCCTGATAGCATTTGCGTGTATTTTCCACGCACATGACTTCTGAGATAGCAGTCAGGCGTAGCTCCTAGAATCATACTACATAAACCGACACTTCTGTAAACTTTTGCCGTCTAAATATCTGTCTGTGTGAATATACTAAGACTTGGAACATATGCAGATAGATATTAATACAGTTTAGGCATCTCATCCAGTTTATGTTGTGGGGATTCCAACTTGATTCTGATCAACAAAGGCATTATATATTACATAGTTTGGAAAAATCCACGCGTTAGAATTAATTGGATTCCACTATTAGTTTAATTTTCAACTTTAAATGGGCTCCAATACCATTTTAAGGGAGGGTGGTAAAGGGGGCCATGGTCATTCCAAAATTCTAACAATTGTTCATTAGGCCCGTAATTTAGGTAATATTTACACACAAATCCCTAACTATTCATAACTTGTGCTCCTCCTTGCCACTTTTTTATTTATTTCTTTTTCAGAATGTCCTTTGAATTTTCTTAGATTTGGGAATAAGTTTCTATTGAGTATACAAATTTGTTGGACTCTATGACTACCTCCCAGTATAATTCTACGCCTTTCATCTGCCATTTACTTATCATATTCATCAGCCATTAGGTGGCCATCTGGGAAGTTAATCTGTATGCACCATTCCTTTCATCTTATTTATACGGGTCAGTTTTGTGACAGGGCGAGGATTTGATACGAGAAAGTGGAATTCCATATACGATTGTCAGGCCATGTGCGTTGACTGAGGAACCTGCAGGAGCAGATCTTATTTTTGATCAAGGAGACAATATAACGGTATTGGCATAAAACTAATCTTCTTACTGTCATTCGTAATTATCTTGTAGCTCATAAACTGATGTGTCTCTCCGATGACATGGCAATATTTCAACCAAAAATCATTAACTGTTATGATCTATGAATATATTTGGTTTTCTTTATTTACTTTTCTGGTGATTTATTTATTTATAATCAGGTTACTGGTGTAACTTCTGTATTTTCACTAGAAAACTGCCATATATGAATTATACAGGGGAAGATATCAAGGGAAGAGGTTGCTCGAATTTGTGTTGCTGCTTTGGAAAGCCCATATGCTTGCGACAAGACATTTGAGGTTTTACACTCTTTAGTTGTCACCATACCATATCCAAATTAATAATAAATGAAGCTTGTATGACCCAATTTGAACTAGTAACATTTGTTAATAGGCAAAATAATAAACAAAAAGTGACACTCCTTCGGATAGTAGTATTAACTTGCTGCTGTTATACTCCTTTTTAACTTGCAGGTTAAGTGTGTCATTCCCTTTAGTGAGCAATACACTGTCGACCCTGAAAACCCTCCGCCTGAGAAAGATTACGACCTCTACTTCAAATCTTTGAAAGATGGCATTACTGGGAAAGAAGTCCTAGAGAAAACTCCTGTTCCTGTTTAGTGAAAGATGCCATTACAGGTTAAGATGGAATCGTGAGTAAAGTTTCGAGTCTTTCGACGTAATGCTTCAAACTTTATGACGATGATCAATCATCTGTTTTTCATATGTGCGACAGTTGGTTATCACCTATCGTAGGAGATGCTTGGTCGTGATCCCGATGTGCTGAATATAACAATAGGGCGAATTTTTTATTTTCAGGCTCGTCAGCCCAAAGTACAGTGTCAATATAAGCCAATATATACACACGTAAATATGTTTTGTATGTTTTTCTAATCCATTTACATTTCACGTTCCTCTCATGACTTTTTTTTTTTTTGGATTTGTAATGTGGTTGATGTAGAGTCTCTTGAAAGAAGAAATTGAAGTACTAATATGACATTATTGATGGCTTGATATTAAGTTATCAATTTATGGTTACTGCTGCATAGACTATAAGAACTCGACTCTCAAGTCGCTTGCAGACAGTCGTGACAACAAAACTTTATTCAAGAGAAGATGTGATGAGAACCTAGGCAAGAATGAGAACCAAGGCAAGAAGGGTTTGGGTTGAGACAATCATGGTTCGGGTTGAATCAACGTTCGTAATGATGCTCGTGATTCGTTAAGCATAACCAGAGGTCCAACGACTCATGAGCATGCAACAAAGATTTGTGAAACTTTAGCATCGCTTGTGGAAGGGATTGAGGAGTTCAAGCATGTTCTTTGAAGCCCTGACAACACCCAAGGATGTGCAAAGCAATGGTCGGAGGATCATTTACATGCAATGCAAGAAGCAAAGCCTGTGTTCTGCCTAGGAAGCGATCGCCCTGAAGACTGCTTGCAAAGCGGTCGCTTTGCATCGATTTAAAGCGATCGCCCTGTAGACTGCTTGCAAAGCGATGCTTTGCATCGCTTTAAAGCGATCACCTTGTGCCCAGAATGTGGGTGATGCGATGTTTGACGGATTTTTAACAGTTTTTGGTAACTTTAAAGTATTTTAGATATTTTTGTTTCCTAATAAACGTTTCCTATGTTTAGTAGGATTATTCAGCCTATATAAAGGCTTCTCTTTCATTGTAAAACATTATGATTGATTTTTACTAAAATTGAATTGAGTTTTCACAATATTGTGAGCTTTTGAGAGATTTTTGGATTAGAATTCTCAACCTTTAAACTTATCAAGTTTGTTGAGTGCGAGCTTGTATCCGTGATCTTGGTTCCTAATCAATTGCGATTAGCGGGTTAAAGTTGCACCCCAAAGTTCTAGGGATTAAATCCGCCCTAGGGTTGAGGGAAGATCCCTATCTTTTCGTTTCAATTCGTTGTTTCTGTTTTCAATCCGCATTCTTGGTTGGTTCCGCTTTGTCACGATCTTGGAATCACATCAATTGGTATCAAAACAACAAAGAGGTAACCAACGATTTCGTTCTAGCGTTTTCATAAACTTTGTTTTCATCTTTCCTATATTTCATTGGATTCATACTTTTCCTTCTCCCATAAAAAATAAATAAATAAATAAAAATTTCCAAAAATCTTGTTTCTTTTTGTGTTTCTTTCCAAACCCTAATTACAAAAAAAAAAAAAAAAAAAGGACAAAGAGACAAAAATTATTATTGCTCAAAAAATTCTCTTGCGTCAAGGAAATCAAAAGCTTAATCAAGAAGTAGACAAAAAAAAAGGTATAGGAGCCGAAAATTTTTCTCAAGTGAGGGTTTTGGAAGAGTGCTTCAAAATTGTCAATTTCATTAAAGTGAAATTGCTACAAAATATATATATATATATATATATATATATATATATTCATACATTCATCTTATTCGTCAAATCCTTCCAACATCCATTAAAAATTTATTCTTTTCTTGCTTTCATTGTGAAATTGCATCTCACTTTGAAATTTTGCCCCAAAAAAAATTTAAAAAAAAATCTAAAAGGATTGCATTGTTTGAGTTCCAAGCTGAGACGTTTTCAAAACTTGCACTCCATATTGATAATTTCATGGGTAGGATAATCTTTTCAAGAAATTATGAGTGTGTGAGTGAGAGAGAGTATACACGAGAGTTTGGTGAGATTTTTGTGTGATATTCAATATCTCACGAAATATTCCTATTCGATGGGGTAGTGATGCGCAGCAGAATCCTACAGAGCGCATGTTGAGGATGATGGAGGATGCCTCTCAACGCTTGGCTAGGTTAAAAGAGAGAGGGAATGCGCAACCTCGAGGAAATCCACCCAGATTTCAAGCAAGGAGGGGTGCGTATGATGATGAGGAGGATGAGTGGTTAGAGAGAAAATATGAGAATGATAGGAGGCGTGATAGGAGAGTAGGTGAAAGGGCATACAACCCACAATACGAAAGGGAATTTTTCAACATTAAAATGAGGATTCCTCCTTTCAGGGGTAGGGATGATCCCGATGAATACCTAGAGTGGGTTAGAAATTTTGAATTCCTATTTGAGCGTGACCACTACTCAAAAGCCCAAAAGTGAAACTTGTCGCCTCAAACTTCTCCGAGTATGCTAGTGATTGGTGGGAGCAACTAATGATTAGGCGGGGAATGATAGGAGAGGGTCGCGTTAGCACGTGGGAAGAAATGAAAAGGGTCATGCGAAAAAGGTTTGTCCCTAACTACTACCACCGTGAACTATTGAGAGAACTTCAAAATTTGTTTCAAGGTAGTGTGTCGGTAGAGGAGTATTATGAGACAATCAAGATGGCTCTAATTCGAGCTAATATCAATGAGAATGATGAGGTCACCATGGATAGATTCATCAATGGGTTGAATAAGGAGATTGCCCAGGTGGTGGAATTGAGGGAGTATGATGAAATAGAGAAAATTGTTCATGCCGCCGTCAAGATGGAACGACAACTTAAGAGGAGAAGTACTTTTACTCGTGGAGTTATTTCTTCTTCTTCTTATTCCTTTTCTCAAACCCCTAGTAGGTCCCATGTGGAGGAAAACAAAAATACTAGTGTTGTGCCAACCACATCTTATGGGGAGATCTCAAAGAGTGAAGATGTTGACAAAAGAAAAGTTGAGAGTTCGGCTCGAGAGATAAATGAAGTTTGTGAGATAGCCGAGAAAAAAAGGGAGTATAAATGAAACTGAAAATGATAGGTCGGCTAAAGTAAAAAGTGTGAATCAAGAAATAGTCGAGCAAAAGGAGAGGAAAGTTAGAGATAGTGAACAAATGCATGAATTGCAAGCCAAAAAGGTCGAGGAAAACAAGGTTAGTGAGGAAAAGAGGAAAAATGAAAAGAGTGGGTTTACGAAAGAGAGTGAAAACCCGAGAGTTGAGAAAAGAAAGAGTGAAAGAGATAAAAACATGAGGGTGAATACACGAGAGATTGAGGAAGAAAAAGAAAAGTTAAAAGGCCAAGGGCCAAAAGAGAGTGAACCCAATCTTTCTTGACATCCCAAGTGAGGTCATGAGGGAGTTAATTGGAAAAGAATCATAGTGAGGTAATCCACATCTCTACGGAGATACCTTTTATGCTAACATGAATCCTCAATTCTCTCTTCCATGTACTGCTTCTTCTTCACAGGCTTTTGATGTGTTCACCGAATCAAGCAAGGAAGCCTTAAGCTTCAAATTGGATGATCAACAAGGTAAGAAGGTTGATGTAGTGTGCCTACACAATCTTAAAGGTATGATTCCATTCTCTCTTGTAATACTAAGATAATCGGACGTGAGAATCATAATGAATTGTTACATGTTGATCACCATAGCATTGAGAATGGATTATACTTGTCATTACATAAACCGAGTCATTCTTATGTTGATCCATTTCTTAAATGTGTCTCAAAGGTTGATTTGGTAAATTTGTATTGTACAATGAGAATTGACTTGATAAATCTAAATTGTCCGTTATGTCTTGTTAAATTTGAATTCATTGAGTGCATTTCAGAATTCTAAGTTTGTGGATATACACGATTCTTCTACGAAAGATTATGTTGATGCATGTCACAAATTGGGTAATGTTATCTGTGGTGATGTTTTCTTTCATAGAAATTCTGAAATACATGCCCAATCCAAGATGGTCAGAATTTTGTCACCTTTGTTGTGTGTAGATTCTATGGAATTATTGGAGTCTTGGTTTGCATTAGAAGTATACAAGGGTCAGCAATGTGTATTTGTAAATGCAAAAGAGTTGTCAAAATTGAGTTTCTATGTTGCATTGTTCTTTCACAAGATTTATGGACTGCATGACATAGTTGGAGTTAAATCATCCTTGTTGAAAGAAATTCTTCTTAAGCATGCTAAAACATGGGAAGGTCGTGTGTATCTTGTCGAAAGAGTGCATGCTTTGACTTGTGACAACTTGGGAATCAAGAATGTGGTTCATGGTTTGACTGTTGGACATGTGGAATGTTTTCATGTATGGATGCACGATAGGTTTTGTAATAGCCCCAAGAACTTCTCCCATGTGTTGGGTTCTTTGATTTGTACAAATAACTATGATCTTGTTGTGTTATGTGGTGCTAATGTGTTGATCATGGTTATACAAAAAGGGGAATTTGTTAGGTTGATTTTCAAACCCGGTGAATGTTATGAGATTGAAGTTTTCCATACATTTTCTCAAGAATTTGTCTTACTTTCTTCTGTGGATTGTAAGTATTTTAAGGTTTTGGAAAAGTGATCACTTGCAAAGTGATTCTCATAACTCTATGGGGGAACTTGGAGATTATGGAGAGTTTGGTTGTATTAAGTCTCCTAAGCATGTGGAAGATTTTTTGTTTCACAACGTTGTGGACCCACCTCGCATACCTAGGATGTGCTCTTATTTGATGATGACTTTGTTTTCTCCTAATACTTGTGGTCATCTTGCTTTGTGTTCTATTGTTGAGTTTCCATTTCAGGTTAAAGCAAGGATCATGGTGAAGTATGAGTTTGATAATGATTGCCAATTGGACTTGATGGGTAAGGTGCATGTTAGTAAATATTTTTCTATTTTTGATCTACGTCCTTTTGATGTAGGTGATTCGAGGACGAATCCTTTCGAAGGGGAAGGGAATGATGAGAACCAAGGCAAGAAGGGTTTGGGTCGAGACAATCATGGTTCGGGTCGAATCAACGTTCGTAATGATGTTCGTGATTCGTTAAGCATAACCAGAGGTCCAACGACTCATGAGCATGCAACAAAGATTTGTGAGAGTTTAGCATCGCTTGTGGAAGGGATTGAGGAGTTCAAGCATGTTCTTTGAAGCCCTGACAACACCCAAGGACGTGCAAAGCAATGGTCGGAGGATCATTTACATGCAATGCAAGAAGCAAAGCCTGTGTTCTGCCTAGGAAGCAATCGCCCGAAGATCTTGCAAAGCGATCGCTTTGCATCGATTTAAAGCGATCGCCCTGAAGACTGCTTGCAAAGCGATCGCTTTGCATTGCTTTAAAGCGATCGCCAGGATTGTTAAGCCTATATAAAGGCTTTTCTTTTATTGTAAAACATTATGAATTATTTTTATTAAAATTGAATTGATTTTCACAATATTGTGAGCTTTTGAGAGATTTCTTGGATTATAATTCTCAACCTTTGAACTTACCAAGTTTGTTGAGCTGCAGTTTGTATGCGTGATCTTGATTCCTAATCAATTGCGATTAATGGGTTAAGTTGCACCCTAAGGTTTTAGGGATTAAATTCGCCCTTGGGTTGAGGGAAGCTCCCTATCTTTTCGTTTCAATTCGTTGTTTCTGTTTTCAATCCGCGTTCTTGGTTGGTTCTGCTTTGTCACGATCTTAGAATCACATCAAGATATGATTCGTAGTAGGACAGTTTTTGTTTTCCCTCGTGCTAGATTTAGCTAACGAATGCGGGACAAACAACGCCGTTGGTTCTTGAACTGAATTTTGGTTTAATCTACCTTGAACTTTTAGAATCAAACCCACTTCCAACCAAGTCTTCCTCCGAAAACTTGAATTTCGATTTACTACGTAAGAGTTCGATACATGACAGAATAAAGAAACCATGTTGGTTAAATATTCTTGGAATTTACAGTGATTAAATATTCTTGGAATTTACAGTGATTCTCGAAGGTGAGTAAGAAGCAAAAAGGACCACTTGAGTCAACAAATTCGGCAGGAAACCAGAGGTACAGACAGTACTACAAAGACTTTATTCAGTTGTCTGATGGTACCATTGGATCATAAAAGTCAAGTATGAATGAAATGCAGAACTATCCTCTGCATTTTATTGCAGTATTTGGTTTCTAGAGAGTGATGATGATGTGAATGGAATTATGTACGACCATATTTTAGGATATGTATTGGGTATTGTAATTTTATTTTTATGATATGTATTAAAATATGTCTTGTATATCATGGGATACATTTTGTATATAAATATACATAATTTTTAGATATAAGAAGTAGGAACTATAACTAGATATAAATGTATTTATTAAAATTTTAACAAAGATATAATGATTAGAAGAGTAATATTTATATGTTAAGACTCAAATATTGTATTTCACTAATTTAGGAAAATTTCTAACTTTTTATATGCAGAATTTGTAAGAAAAAGTAATTTTAAAAAAATTATAATATAGTTTTATTTAGTGCGAGTCTATATTATAAGATAACAATGTATCGTAAGATACGCATCGTATCATAAGATACGACACTGTAATAATGTATCGTTGGATACGTAATTAAATGAGATATGCACATAAGATATGTATCGATTACCCCTATTTTTATATTGTATGGTAAGATACTGACAACTATGTGTACGACACACACATAGACACGTTTTCCTTGCAGACTTTGGTACCTAACATTGGTTTGGATCAGTTAATTCATTTGATTATCCAAGCTGGTTAGGATCCCTAGAGACAGTCCATTCTGAACTACTCTCTCAGTTCCACTTAAAAGTCACGATTGAAAAGTTTTATAATTAAAAAATATTTTTTTTGTTTTTTAATTATTATTTTGTTTGATTTGGTATATAAATTAAAAAAATAATTGATTTAATTATTAATATTAATATAATGTATAATTTTATTTAATGCCTATATGCATATGGTCTATAATTAAAGTAGAAAAAAAAGGGTAAAATGGTAAAAATTATATCCTAAAAAGAAAAGTTTTTAAATAAGACAATTATTTTGGGACGGATAAAAATGAAAAAGAAAGACAATAATTTAGGGATGGAGGGAGTATATAAATAGTATAAGAGTTGATTATAATTGCAAAAATATTTGAGAATAACTAAGATGTTTATAACATATATGAAAGGTAAACTTGAAAGGTTTATAGAGGTTATAAGCATAATTTTTTTAGGTGAAATATTTATGTAGAATATCCCAAAATAAAATAGTGAACTTTTTACCTGTAAACGGAGGGAGTATAATTTTTTTTTTTCAAAAATAAGGTTTAAAATGTATATAGTTGTTCAAACAATATGTGTAATTTAAAGTAAATTTTGATACACATTGGTGTAATTTATTTTTGGGTTAATTACACTATTAGTCTATTGACTATTAACGATTCCACGATTAGTCCCTTAAGAAAGTTTTTTCAAATTTCAATCCTTCGAGTACCAAAAAGTTATGCGGCTAGTCCTTTTGATGGATGTCATTAGTAAAATTCTGTTAAGTCACCCATGTGCGTTGCACATGCCATTTTTCAAGGGTATTATGAAAAATTCATACTAAATAATTAAACAATAAAAAAATTAATACCTTAAATACCTTTCTCTCTCTCTAATCAAGACTTTAAAAAAAAGAAAAAAAAAACTGAGCTGACAAAGGGTGCATTGAAGGGGTTTGCTGGTTAGCGAGGGAAATTGTTGGTGTTGTCGCTGCTGGCGTTTGCTGTTGTTGAGAGGAATTCAATTTCTTTGTGGAAATTAAAATCTGAGCCGACAAAGGGTGTGGAGGAGAGGAGTGTGGGATTGAGGAAATCAAAATTGGAAGGAAATAGGAGGAATTCAATTCCACCAGTGAAGGGAATTGGGAGGAATTCGGTTGAAATAAGGAAGGAAGATGACCATTTCCAAGAATCTGTGGAGGAAGATGACATTCTCAGTGACAATATTGGCTCTGATGTGTGCTATGGCTTCTGTCTCCGAAAATTTCAACTCTCCCTCTCCCACCGCCAATGTCAAGGTGTTGAATATCAATCGATTTCATACCACAAACAAGTACCGGTTGATTGATTAGGGAAGCAATCGAAGGGGTCGGAGACCAGATCTAGGTCGTCCGGAAGTCGAAAGTTCATCTCGGAGTGAGAGCGGCGGTGGTAAGAAGGCGGGGCCGGGGGAGTAGGGAAGGAAGACGACGGATCTGCATTTGGCGACTTAGGGTTTGGATTTGATGGATCTTGCATTTTCAGCGCAATGACATTCTCTCTATTTCAGTCAATCAAGAAAGCTCGTAGTGGTACTGCGTGTTTATCAACAATGGAAGGAATTATGAAGAAGGATTTGGAAGGTAATTAACAGTTAAAATGGAATGGGAGAGAGAAATACATGACTAGAGAGAGAGAAAGAGACAGAGACAGAGAAAGGTATTAAAGGTATTGATTTTTTTATTGTTTAATTATTTAGTATGAATTTCCATAATACCCTTGAAAAATGGTATGTGTAATGCACATGGGTGACTTAACAGAATTTTACTAACGGCATCCATCAAAAGGACTAGGCGCGTGACTTTTTGGTACTCGAAGGATTGAAATTTGAAAAAATTTCTTAAGAGACTAATCATGAAATCGTTAATAGTCAAGGGACTAATGGTGTAATTAACCTTTTTTTTTATACAAGCGGCCTAAAAAACAAGGTGTTTGATACGAATTTTCCTTAAAGATGCAATTATATTGATACTTTATCATATACTCCGTCCGTCTAAAAAAAAATAATCATTTGACAAGTCAAACTTTTTAAAGTAATTGCAGATAACCTCCCAATGATTTTCTCATTAGGCAGATAGCCCTATGTGGTTTTCTCATTGTGCAGATAACCCCCTTTGGTATGGTATTAGGCACATAGCCCTCTTGTGGTTGACAAGGGGTTTTAACTGTTAACTTGGTTAATAGAAAATGGTGAACGACCAAAAGCCTTTCACACACTATCTATGAAACTCATTAACAAGTTGAGCTACTCTATTAGTTAGGCAAAAAAATAAAAAATAAATCACACATTTCAATTCTGCCTTCCATTTGGCAAAATTTAGATAGGAATATCTACTCGCTACGTTTCAGGCAAATAGTCAACTTTTTATTTTTAAAAGTCAATATGTGACTAAATTAAATATTAATTTTTTTTACATAATTTACTTATGTTTAGGAAATAAAGTTTCATTAAATAAAAGCTACTGAATATTATGTGATGTACATATTTCGACTCGAGCTAAAGTGTACGGGCTTCACACGAGTAAGTGGGCTCTCAATAAATAATGGCCCGGCCCGTGAGTAGATATAGTCACTTTTTCTTTCAGTTCAAGGTATGTCTCACTTTGGCTTAGCAAATAATTCGTGTTCATTCTCTCAAAGCCAAGAGACTGAGTATCATGCCAGAGGGTTATGGTGGGGAACCTCCCTGCTCCTCTCACGGTGTCTTTTTTGCAGACAATATATGTTAGATATCCGATACCCAGTTCCTTTAGACAATTTTCAATCGCTAAAGTTTACTATAATTGTTTTCAATCGTTAAATACATTTGTTTTTGTAAAATGTCATATATGCCTTTTAAAAATATGAAACAGTGCACGCTGTTCATCGCAAAAATAAAAAACGATGAATCACAACACAACACGATGCACATAAAAATACGGAAGTCCACACTGTGCATCACAAAATACGGAACGACAAACTGTGCATCACAAAACAAAAAAATGATGCAGCGCAACACAAGACGATGCACAAATTACCTTTTTCCACTTGTGATGCATAACTTTCTAACACGTACAATGCGATACACGTACACATTACATCGGTTATCAGACCACAAAAATAAACTAACTCTCTTCACTTTAAAAACACAACAATCTTCACTTCAAACGGAGCAAAAAATCTTAAAATCTTTCAAAAATTTTATAAAAACTTTTGAAAATATTATGATATTCTATTAGTTATATTCCAAATGGTTGCTGCATCGTCATTCAGACATGTCCTCAACCTCCAATAAGTTTGTGTAAAATGTTTTACGATGCCTGAATTTCAGGTTAGCATTGCTGAATATATTTTAGCAATACTAACTAACCCTTGGCTTTAAGATCACAAAAATAAACTAACCCTCTTCACTTCAAAAACACAACAATCTTCACTTCAAACAGAGCAAAAAATCTTAAAATCCTTCCAAAAATTTGCAAAAACTTTTGAAAACATTTTGAGATTTTATTGGTAATATTCCAAATGGATGTTGCATCGTCATTCAGAGACGTCCTCAACCTCCAACAACTTTGCAGGATGCTTTATGATACCTGAATATTAGGCTAGTATTGCTGTACATTTTAGGATTTCAAAAACAGAGCAAAAATGTCATGAATAACGTTAGTATCAACAGCATCCATCCGTTGCACAAACATATTTTCAACAAATCAACAGGTTGTGTAACATCTACTGCTACTTACGGTTGGTCAGTGGAGACAGATCTAAGTTCCAAGAAGCACTAACACATATTTTTTAGTAAAATCTTCACGAAAAAGTTTGGATTCAGGATTTTATATGATCTTAGGTACGTAATACATTTTATAAATATACTTTTTATTTAGCACTTTTTGAATAGAATGAAATATATATACAAACATTACATTTTTTTGTGTTATTCCTCTCTTTTTATGAATATATGCTGATAAACATTGTGTAATTTCTATCTTTTTTGAAATTACGTTTTCAATGCACAAGTTTTGTGTATTACGATGCACAAAGTTGTAATATTAAAGTACTGTTTTTGTGTATTACGATACAAAACCTTTATTCCCGATGAACAACTTTTATTCTTTAATTTTTAGACTTAATAAAGTTTTGTGCATCGTTTAAAAACTCTTTCAGGTACAAAACTTTTTCAGTGTAAAAGTGACACTTTTAAGGCCAGAAGTGACACCGTCTTATACAAGTTTATGTTGGATTCATATTTAAATCCTCTGTTATAATCTCAATAATGTTTTTTCGGGTACGCGAGGTGTGCTCGATCTGTTTCAATAGGTTTGTAAACAAATTACTTTTCATTGTGCTTGTTTTGTGGACCTTGTTTACGCAAACTTTAATTTCACATTTGTGTTGATGACTTTTGCAGTTCCACCTGCTTACTACGCGCATTTGACTGCATTTAACGATCAGAGATAATGTGAAGGATGTCATGTTTTATTGGTAAATAGAAAGCTTGACCCGACTTTGGTGTTGATTGTATATTAAGATAGTTTTGCAAAACTAATCGTTAGCTCTGTGGCCAGTAGGAGTAGTGTTAATCTTTGTCCATGGCCCATGTTGATGGAATGCACTCCTTTGAGTAGTATTAGAAAGTTCATTCGATGACATCAAGTCTTTTTGTGTAATAATGTAGGACCACCCCATGTACATAGACAATGTTTTTCTATTCCATACCACCAATTTCATACCATAGAATGTCAATTGTGTGCTATGAATTGTATTTTTGATAACTTTTGTAATAATAATAGGAATTAATAAAAATTATAATTATTATAGTTGACGATTCATAAAAAAGCACTTCACGATATACTTAAATAATACTGTTATAATTGACGATGCACAAAATTAGACTTGACGATGCACATTTCTTAACACAAATTATACTAAAAAAGTACTGTTATAATTCACAATGCACAATTTACACTTAAAAAACACTTCACGATACACATATTATACTAAAATAATACTGTTATAATTAACGATGCACAAAATTATACTTGACGATGCACATTTCTTAACACAAATTATACTGAAATAGTACTATTATAATTGACGATGCACAAAATTACATTGACGATGCAATTTCTTAACACAAATTATACTGAAATAGTACTGTTATAATTGACGATGCACAAAATTATATTCGACGATGCACATTTCTTAACACAAAATCACAAAAATTACATTGACGATGCATATTTTATACTGACGATGCACATTTCTTAACACAATATTCACAAAATATATTGACAATGTACAAATCGCATACATGACGATACACAATTTACACTTAAAAAGGTCATTTTATATTGACGATGCATATTTTATACTGACGATACACATTTCTTTACACAAAAATTACAAAATATATTGACGATACACATATTTTTACACAAAAATCACAAAATATATTGACGATGCACAAATCGCACACATAACGATGCATAATTTGCACTTAAAAAATAATATTTGTTGTTACAAGAGAAATTTTAGAACAAATAGTCAATTTATCACTTAAAATGAACTTAAGCGGTTGAAAACAATTATAATAAATTTAAGCAATTGTAAATTGTCTAAAGGGGACCGACCTGCAATTTTTCCTAATTAATATTCGAAGCTAAAACTAAACCAAATACAACAAGTACCTCAATCCGCCGGTTCCAGCCAAGCTCATTTACAAAAAAATAATTGGTGGGACTGTCACAATGTGATTTTACTAATGTATTATGGCGTTTTATTTATCTATAGACATGTGTCAATGTCCCCCAATTAAAATAAAAACACCTCTTAAATCTGGGACTGTCACAATAGGAAACGCGTGTGCAGATTACTTAATGAACATGGGAGCTGACCAAGACGCGAACTTACTTGATGCATCCGCTTGAGCCCAATGTTAATCTTAAAATTCTATTAGGTGTAGATTGTAGGGGAGTGGCTTTTCCCATATACTAGTCTTTTGTTTCATTTCTTTCCTTGTTGTTTGTATTATTTTTTTTTCGAATGAATAAAGAAAAAATACGTGGTCGTAAAAATTTATCTTATTTCGAACACTTTTTTTCAATATATATTTGACTAAAATTTCATTTCAGTACTCTAAAGTATATATATTACTCCCTCCGTCCCTAAATTATTATTTTTTTCTTTTTTTGTCCGTTCTAAAATAATTATTTTATTTAAAAATTTTTCTTTTTAGGATATCACTTTTACCATTTTACCTTTATTTTCTCTCCAACTTTAATTATGGACTATATATACATGAAAATTAAAAAAATACATTTTATATTAATATTAATAATTAAATTAATTATTTTTTTAATTCGTGTGTCAAATCAAACAAATCAATATAATTAAGTGACGAAAGGGAGTACTACTCTCTATTGCCACACCGTCCATGTGACACCCTTGCAAAAAGTGGAAGATTATAACTTTATAAGTAAAAGTTAAATCAATCATTAGATAAATAAGAATCTTCCATTTCCATCATTATTGGGAATTAAATAATACTCCTTTCAGTTCCGGTTTAATTGGGCACAATGAGTATGAAAAAGTAATTGACACTTACCTCCTGTCTTAAATAATTATTATTTTAGTAATTTATATATAAATTAGGGAAATTTTAAAATTTTTAAAAAAATTAATCTACTTTTATGTAAGTTTATTTATTGTAAAGAAGTTATAGAGGTATTTTTCTTACCAATTCTCTTTAATGAGAGTAATAAATAAGGGCAATTTTGACAAAATATTTCTTAAGATTCTATAACGACAGTTATTTTAGAAAATTTTTTTTTGCTAAAACGACAATTATTTTAAGACGGAGGTAGTATATTATAAATATAAATATAGTATGTAGTTTCTTTTAAAGCTCATGTGCGACCATTATTAAAGTAGAGAGAAAAAGTAAAGTAAAGTGATGAGAGTATTTTCCAAAAATAGAAAGTTTAAAAACTAGACAATTTTTTTAAAACAAATAAAAAAGGAAACTAAGATAATTATTTAAGAATAAATGGAGTACTACAAGTAAAAGGAAGAACCAACGAGTACTAGCTCAACTGATACCGCTCATTTTTTCTAATGAAGAGGTTGGGTGTTCAAGTCTCACTAGAGACACTCTGGTACGTAACTAACCTCAACAGAAAGGTCGGGTGTTTAAGTCTCACCAGAGGCATTGTTACTGCTCACTTCTTTTAACGGAGAAGTCGAGTGTTCAAACCCCACCAGAGGCACCCTAGTACTGAGGTTTGGTGTTTAAAGCCACAACATTTGTTCTAACCACACCAAATGCACTATATAGCCTTAATTGCAGCCTTTCACGGCATTAAATAATTTAAATAATAATAATAAAGATTGAGGTAAGGTCTATGTCCCTTGTAACCTTTAAAAAAAATATAAAAGGAAGAAGGTAAGAAATCTATTGAAGTAAAGGGACAGTAACTAGATATGCCTATTCAGTTCCAAATCAATTCCAAAAATAGGAACCAAATCGGAATTGAACCGATTTTGGAACCGCCAAAATTGTGAACCGTTATGAACCAAAATTGGATTGGGACGGTTCGGTTCCGGTTTGCATTTCTCAGGAACCGTGAACCGATAGTTCTAAACAGCCAAAATCCTTTCAAAAACTGCCAAATTTAAATTTTAAATATTTAAAACTTTTAATTTTAAAACTATATGCTCCGATACTTATGAAAGCCTGGAAGTGACTTGATGGAAGGTTAGAGGAGTCTAATATAGTAAATTTTGAATCTCAAAATCAACCTACTGTATCATGATGCTTAACACACCCTAAACATGTTTTTAAAGTTTGTATTTTGATAATTAATAATGTATTATAACACATTTTTTTACACTTTATAATAAATTTTAAAAATTAAAAATAAAAACAAATGTTAAAAAACAATCAAAAAATTGAAAATCAAAAAACCGGAACAGGAACTAGCAAATCGAAATTGACACCCACGGTTCGATCAATTTTTCTTATAATGATTTATGGAATCGCCAATTTCAAACCAAAACCAATTTGGACATGTCAAAATGTAACTGGTTGGCGTCAGTGGTTGTCGTGAATAGTTGTGCATGTGATCGAGGGAATCTTTCTCCCCCCTCCTGTAACTCTTTGACGGAATCAGGACTTGAGAGTTAACGGAGAGAATCCTATGTTTGTGAACCGATAGGTCCCTTTTCTTTTTTCTTGTAATTTTTTTAGTGTTAAAAAAATTCATTAGAAAGTGAGAGTGACGTCCTTGTAGTGCATTATGAATATCTCCACGGGGACCAGATACAAAATTACAAATGCTTATTCATATCAAATACTCCCTCTGTTCTTAAATTATTGTCTAGATTGATCTGGCATACAGATTAAAAAAATTTAATTGATTTGATTATTAATATTGGAATAATATTGAAATAGTGTATTGTTTTCTTTAATACCCATGTGTATGTAGCCCATAATTAAAGTAGGAAGAAAAAATAAGGGTAAAATAGTAAAAATGATATTCTAAAAAGAAATGTTTCAAACAAGACAATTATTTAGGGACGGACGAAAAAGAAAAGGAAGATAATAATTTAGGGACAGAGGGAGTATTTATGGTCCATATATATATATATATAACACGATTCAATTACGATAAAAAAAAAAAAAAAGCAATGCCTCGGCTTTTTATGTTACGTCATTAAAAAGTGACTAGAGATACTAAAAGAAGAAAAAATCTAATGTCTCAAGTTTGATTCTTCTCAGTGCCTCCTTCACCCTTGGACCCACATTTTTTTCAGAAAATAAGATTAAACCAAACTTAAGAGTAAACACTATTTTGCATGAACATGACATCCAAAAACAATTTATATATGCTCTTTTTCAAGAAACAAACGAAACTACGTAGACAAAAGTAGGGGTGTAAATGGTTTGGTTTGATTCAGTTTATGCTAAAATTACGAACCAAATCGTCTTTTATTGGTTTTATTTTTTTCAAACCGAACCAAGCCGTCTGAGGCTCGAAACCGAACCAAACCATTCGATTTAGATTTGGTCGGTTCGGTTTTATGGTTCAAAGAAAAATTTATTTTTTGATTAATTATTTTTCCAGAACTACTGAAGAGATATTGAATAAGAAAAAGACAATGTCAATTTTCAAATATTGAAAAATAAGAAGAAATTTGATATATTTTGGTTCTATATATGAGGCGTGAGAAAGAATGTTAGAGAGATGAAAGGGAGAGAGCGTGGATAAGGTGAGAGGACAATGATGGACTAATGGTGAGGCGCGACATTGCGTTGATGTGGGAGAAAGAGAGAGAGTGTTGAGAGACAAAGACGTGGAATTACTATCTTTACTCTTAGGTTTTTTAGATCTCAGTAAACGGTTCAAAATTTTCAAGACAAATCAAATGACTTTTAATAACAAGAATAATATATTAATGACAAGAATACTATATATATATGTATATAATGGTTTGATTTAGTTCGGTTTGGTTCGATTTCATCCCTAAAACCACAAACCGAACCAAACCGACCGATTTATAAATTTTCAAACTGTAACCGAACCACCTTAGTCTAAAATCAAATCAAACAGCTCGATTTGATTTAGTTCGGTTCGATTTCGCGATTTGGCGGTTCAAATTTACACCCCAACACAAAAGTAACATATGGCCTACTTTATCTAACTTGCACAAAAAAACACTCTCACAAATGACAAATTTGGACACAAAATTCTGTTGGCAATACTAAATTAACTACATGATAAATTGCATGTCTGCAATTAAATAGTAATGAAATACTCCCCATGTTCCTAAAAGAGAGTTGATCTTTTATTTTTAAGCATTTCCAAGAAAAAAAAAAGTGTACCCTTAAAGCATTCACAGCAGTGGCTCTCTAAATTACACTCTAAACATGTCATTTTTTGTTCCAGTTTCACTTTTTTAACACTCTAAAAAAATTTACTCCAACAAGCACCCTCTATACGACTCTCTAAAAATTTAATCTCTCTCATCTCAACTAACAAACCTAAACTACCATTATATTTTTCCTATTTTATTTATATTTTTCCACCATAATTAAAATAAAATATTTTAAACTTTAAATTTTATATACTATGAAAAATATATTGTACTCTCTCCATCCCTAAATTATTGTCTTGTTTGATCCAGCATATGGATTAAGAAAAAATAATTGACTTGATTATTAATATTGGTATAATATGTAGTTTCTTTTAATGCCCATGTGTATATGATTCATAATTAAAGTAGAGAGAAAAATAAGGGTAAAATAGTAAAAATAATCTCCTAAACTAAGAAAATTTCAAACAAAACAATTATTTAAGGACGGATAAAAAAAAAAGACAATTATTTTAGAACGGATAAAAAAAAGAAAATAATTTAATGACAGAGAGAGTATATTTTAATAATTTCCATTCCAAAATATTAAATAAAAATATATTGTGCTCAAATAAAGTGAGAAAAAAGGAAGATGATTTGAGTCACTATTCATGTTAAAACTCACCCTATATTTAAAGGGTGATTTAATTAGTTTTAGAGATAGAGGGTAAATTAGAGGAACTACCGTAGGATCAAAGGAGGGTAAAAATCTCTAAAATTATTTTTAGGGGGCGGTGAGAGGTCTCACTGTAGACTCCACGCCCTTACTAACCTTCCCTTTTTCAAAACTTATTTCTAATATTTTATCTTTGATTTGACTCCTGGTTTGATTGATGGGCGTCACTCTTACGTAAATATTCTTGAAAAATACATAGTATTCTAAAATTTGTAATAGAGTTAATTATTTTACTTAATTTGTGCGCTCGGTTGAATAAGATATACTTTTTTAGAAACGAAGGGAATAATTAATCAACACAGGCCAACTCAAATTTTGTGATTAAAATTTTGTGATTTTTTATGCCTCAATCATTACTAAATTTATAATTATAGCACCTTATTTTTTCAGTTTTTAATGCCTCCAATAGATTTACTTATACTTATGCTAATTTGTGCTTACAAACACAAAGCCTGGTTTGAATTTGCAAGCTACAAGTAGAAGAGAAGAAGTACTTTAATATATAGAACAGAATTTACAATGGAGAGTTGAAGAAATTTACAGAAATGGCCTTCTTCTTTCACTGCAATATACATGATTGGAATCAAGAAAAAGAACAAAAAAGAAAAGAAAGAAAAAGCACCCATTTTGGAACTCAGACTAAGTTCAGCATCGCTTTGGAGAGCACAAAAATGCCTGCAAAACAAAGATAATAATACAGTATTAAGAGCTAAAAATTGGACTGTGTGTGTTTGTGTGTGATAACATGAATGAAGAAATGGTCACTTATTGGTTAACTTAACTCCCATACATTGAAACAAAACGCGTATTTTCTTCTTTCTCGTGCTTCGGCCGCTTCTCTCAACTTCGCGAGCATTTCATCTTCCGTTAAAATCTTTCCGGGCGAGCTCAAGAAAGCGCTTCTTTGTATCGGCGGCGACCACAATCCACTTTGAGAATAATCGAAGTTGAATTCCGATACATCAGAAAACTTGACAAGAAGCCTCCGTGACACTGATTTAGACACCAGTTGAATTCTAACCGGAGAGGCCTCGGAAGAAAGGAGAGAGTCCGGTGGGGATACACTTTCATGCGGGAGTGACATTTGAAATAATGTCGAGAAATAAATAAAAGAATGACGAAAGTGTGAGCCTCCAATACTTTATAGGTAGTTATAAGGGCATATACAGAAGTTTGGGGATTGGTGAGATGATTATGAAAAGAGAAAGAACATTTTGTAGGGCCGGGAAAATTATTAAGTGGACCATCACATTACGATTATTTTATTTGTTAACGTGGTGTGAGATTTTAGATTAATGTTACATATAAATAAATTTATTTAAAAATTTTGGCAAGGCCGTCACTCATAGACGAGCATGTTCCAAACATCCACCATGGTCATTCATTTCTATCCATTATTCTGTCAGTTTTTTTTTTTACACTATTAACCCATAAAGTTAATATTTTTGTTTAAAAGTTAACGAAATTGTTAAAATTTTAACGGAAGTTGGTAGAGCCGCCACCCTTAGGTGGCCTTAACTGAAAGAGCCATCACCCCTAGGCAGTCATCCCAAATTTTACCCCTAAGGAATCCATTTGCGCTAAATACAAAATTGAGGAGATTTTAGTATAAATACTCATTAAATCAAATAAGGGACAAAACGATATTTTTGCAAGGGGTGTTGTTGGACAAGGATAAAGAATATTCTTAATCACGGTGTTATTAGCGTCTTCGCTATTAATCCTCACTTATAAACTGGGGGTAAATTTGGAATTAAAAATATTAGTCACATAGTTTTTTTTAGTGAGACGCTAATAATACCACTTTCAACCTTGGTATTATTAGCAAGGGATAAGAACTTTATCCGAATAACTCGTACTATTAATTTCGACCTCCCATTTCATACCAAACATCTGACTAATCGAAATTATTAATCATATCCCGCGGGCGGCGTTACTCCTGACTACCTCCTTGAGGTGTTGTACATAGCAGCACCTATGATTTCAAAAAGTTGGGGAAAGAGGGAATAGGATAAAGACGTGTATGGCTGTATGCAATCATTGGTGTGGGACGTGGGTAGCATGATTGGTGGTTCTTCATTTTTGGGGTAGCTATCATCATTTTGCTTTGCAGAAGTTACAGAACATGTGCAGATACATGTGATTCCTTGTGCCAAGGCCGCCTGTTTCTCTCTTCAAGTGGTCAGTGGAACTTGGGTCCTGTTTGTCTTGATAAATATATATATATATATATATATATATATATATATATATTTTGTAATCGTTTCATGAAAAAGAAAGAGAGATAGAAGGAAAAAAAATGTAAAATCGAGAGAGAAAATAAAAATCGCGAACCATGAAAAAGACTATATATGAAGGCGAACAAGACCTTAATGTCATCTTCAAGCTTTGATGATAAAAGATAATTTGACATGTCATTTCTATGCAGATTGGTGTAGCTAGCACAACCAAGAACTCTACGGTTTTAATCTGATGTTTTCAGTTGGCTTTAGTGAATTAAATATTACATTTACAATTATCAAATGCATATACGTGGATGATTAGGCCCTTGTTAGAGAGAGAGAGAGAGAGAGAGAGAGAGAGAGAACACGTCATCTTCTTTTTCTTTTTAACTCTATTTTATTTTTAACAGTTTTTTGATCAACTGCTCAAATCTGTTAGCATAAGAGACTTGCACAATGTGTTAGTTGGTATTTTGTTTGTAGATGTGGAGTTTGTTCCAGTAAACAATGTTTAGTTTATCTTGTTTATGACTTAATATAAGGGTGAACTACAGCCCGGTTTTCTTTGATTGATTTTTAATCAATTTAGACCCATATATTTGTTTTAAATTTGAAAAAAGATACTTTTATTATTAAATATCGTCTATATCCTTAAAAAATACGGAACATGCATGCGATGCATCGTAATTTTCAAATCAATGCATCGCAATTCAAACAGGCACGCGATGCATTGCAAATCCAAATCGATTCATCGCAATTCCAAATTCTATGCATCCCAATGCATCACAATTCCAAATTGATTTATTGCGTCGCAATTCCAAAATCGATGCATCGCAATTCTAAAATTGATGTATCGCAATTCCAAAATTAATGCAACACAATTTTAATATTGATGTCGCAATTCCGAAATCGATGCATGGCAAAGAGGCGCAACGCCTCTTTCAATATGGGCGCCACGCACTCTCCGCCGGAGAAAGAAAATGCAATTCCAATTTGATGCATCGCGATTCAAAATTGATACATCGCGATGCATCAATTTATTATGCAGTTACCATTATATATCTTATATAACGCAACAAACACAGCTAATGCTGTGTTGATTTTAGAGAGAAACAAACATCGTTGTTGTGTCGATTGCGATATTCTCTTTAAAACACAAATTCAACTAATCATGAATTGAAAATTGAAAACCCACAAAATTGAGAGAGAGAGAGAGAGAGAGAGAGAGAGAGAGAGAGAGAGAGAGAGAGAGAGAGAGAGAGAGAGAGTAACGAAAACGTTAATAACAAATATATTGTCTTCATTACTGGATGAGAAAATTAGTCAAATGACTAACGTACTATCGTTTGGTAACCAATTTAACCAACAAACCTATGAGGGGTATTTTTGTCAATTTCTTAGACAAGGGAGAGTGTGTGGGTGGAGGCAGTGAGATTGGTAGGAAATTGACAAAAATACCCTTCATAAAATAGTTCCGTTAACCACAATAACAACTCTGTTAGAAAATTGGATGGAAAGTTAACGGGAGTGACCACATTGGACTTAATTAGTGAGTACATTGGTTAGATTTGGTATATTGAGAGTTCGTTGGTCAAATTGGTTACCAAACAACAGTACGTTGGTCATTTGACTAATTTTCCCTTAATAGATAGATTTTGAGGTAGTCCCTTGAAGAAATCCGCAGTACAAGAAAGTATATTAATTTCTTAAGAAATGAGCGATCACGGATATTATGAAAAAGTAGTGAAAAAGAGCTCCATAGTTTTTCTTTGGGAAAGTTATATTTTTGACCATCGTACTAATTGGGAGCGACTGATTTTATCAACGTAATTTCAATATCCCAAATGTGACCAACATACTCTCAATTTAGGTTGGATGTCGTCCCTGCTGTCAAAGCTTCATCCAAAAAACTAACGGGCGTGTTGACGTGGATCTTTCTAACAGTAAGAAAAATTAGATTAACGGTAAAGGGTCCAAAATGATACTTGTGGAAAATGGACGTCCACCAATAAATTTTTTTTTCTTTCAATCTCACACCCCGGAAACACAGTTCATCCCCAAATCAAATTGAAGAGAAATTTAACCCCAAATCAAATCCCTCCTGTGATGAACTGAAATTTCCACCAACTCCCACAAGGTTGATTTACTTGTGGATGTTCCCGTTTTTGGTAGACTTATTGGAAATTGGTTTTATAATTGGTGTTTGACCAATATTTGACCAAGTTTTTAGTTTGGTACCGTTTATTAAAAATGAAAATAAGTTGCAAAATTGAAATCTACGTTTCAAGTAGATTAAGTTAGTATATTTATTATCTAAAAACCAATTTCGGGTGAATGAGATATTAATGATTAAAGTATGCAACTTAACATTGGTAATTGAAGAGTTATGGGAATATGAAAATCCATATCCTACATTGAATAAAAAAGGTGATTAAATGCACCTTATTAATTGGCCCACTCTAGGAGGAAGCATTCAAGTGGTCTCCTCCAAGGTCCGACCTGGTGATGTCTCTTGGGCTAGCTTTTGGGTAGCACAAGTAGCAGCGAGGATGGTGCAAGCCCGAGCGCGCACGCGCAGGTCGCAATGGGCGCTTTAGAGGCGCACTTTGCACTTTGCTTTTATGCATCGTCGTTAGGAGCTAAGGAGCCTTAAACTTTTGTCCAGCTCAACCAGCTGGGTGGCTCAGTCAGCTCAGGGATGGACCAGGTACGTTGCACCCTCGAATAGGTGCAACCCAGTGACGAATCGAACAGCCACGGACGGTTATGGGCAGTTCAGGGTGGTTATGGTCCAAGCGGTTTGGCGGTTATCGTAACTGATTGAACGGGTGCAGTTAGGGGCAGTTTCCCAGCAGTTAGAGTGCGAACTAGTCCGCTGGATCGCGCTCATACGATCAGGTGTGATCCGACAGTCCAGATTCGCCAGATTAAAAAATGTGTCTATAGCAGAAAGGCACCACAACTCTTCAGTAAATATAAATAGACCCCCCGGATTGACAGTTCCTTACACCGAAATCCTGAGCATTTAGTCTGTTAGTCAGAATTATCATATTGTTGCATATACTCCCTTCTCGAGTCTTGGAAGTTCTGAAACACCGATCAAGTTCGCCGGAATCTACGTATTGAAGTGCTGCCTACGCTGATTGAAAAGTCGTTGCATCTTAGGGACGATTGCCAAGAACCGTTAGCACTAGTACGGGGCAATTTCGTCTTGCGGAGATTGTGTCTAACACAAGCCTCGACTTCATTTATTAAATTAAGTAAAATAATTTTCTGCTTCATCTTATTTCTGTCCGTGATATTTCTGAGAAAACCAAACAAATAAAATACACCAACAATCGCAAGACGAAATCAGTTTTCTTGGAAATGGTAATCGAAACTTCTGCTACTCCTGCTCCTACTCACCCCGCACACGGTAAGAAACCGGCCAAGTTTACTGGTACGAATTTTAAACAATGGCAACAAAAAATACTCTTCTACCTCACAACTTTCAGTCTGCAAAGGTTCTTGAAAGAGGACCCCCTACAGTTGCAGAAACGATTCGGATACGCAAAAGCATATTGCTGCCGATGCTTGGCATCACAGCAACTTTCTGTGCAAGATGGTTGACTCCAAATCAGTGGAACGTCAAGTGCGAGAGATTCAGATCATACTTCACGGTTTGGCTGCTGAAGGGATGATACTAAATGAATCTTTCCAAGTGGCTGCTATTATTGAGAAATTGCCGCCGATGTGGAAAGACTTTAAGAACTACCTCAAGCACAAACGAAAAGAAATGGGGCTTGATGATTTGATAGTTCGACTTCAGATTGAGGAAGGCAACCGCAAAACTGAAGGAAAGTCCAACAAGGCTGGGATGGAGGCCAAAGTCCATATTGCTGAATCAAGTACCAGTAACAAGAGGAAGCACACTGAAAATGCCAAACATGGAACTGCAATGAAGTTCAAGGGAGATTGCTACAACTGTGACAAACCAAATCACATGGCCAAGGATTGTCGACTTCCTAAGAAGGACAAACAGAAAGGTAAACAAAATCATGCCAATGTCATAGAGGACGATAATACGCTCGATCTCACTGCAGTGGTGTTTGAAGCCAACATTGCAAAGTTGGAAGATAACCCAAGAAAATGGTGGATAGATACTGGAGTTACCCGCCACATTTGTGCTGATAAGGAAGCTTTCTCGTCCTACACTCCTATAAGTGGAAAAAAATTGTTTATGGGAAACTCCTCAACTTCCAATGTTGTAGGACTTGGGAAGGTTGTACTGAAGATGACCTCAAGCAAAGAGTTGACGCTCATGGATGTGCTGCATGTCCCAGACATCCGCAAAAACCTGGTTTCTGGCCCCCTAATGAGTAAGGCCGGATTTAGACTAGTTTTTGAGTCTGATAAATTTGTATTGACCAAAAATGGTCTATTTATTGGGAAAGGGTACCTTGATAAAGGACTCTTCAAAATGAATGTAATGAATGTTTACTGCCCTGAGGCGAAGAATAAAGATGTTTCTTATGTTTACTTGTTGGATAGTTCTAATTTATAGCATGATAGATTAGGATATGTAAATTTTAACACAATTAAGAAGTTGGTGAATCAAAATTTAATACCTATGTCTAAAATCGATTCACATGACAAGTGTGACATTTGTGTTGAGGCAAAAATGACTAAGTCACCATTTCCTTCAGTAATAAGAAACACGACACCTCTTGAATTAATTCACACTGATATTTGTGATTTAAAATTTGTGCAAACTCGAGGTGGAAAAAAGTATTTTATTACATTTATTGACGATTGCACAAGATATTGTTATGTTTATCTTTTGAAAAGCAAAGATGAAGCTTTAGAAGCTTTTAAGACTTATAAGAATGAAGTAGAAAATCAACTTAATTTAACAATTAAGAAGATTCGAAGTGATAGAGGTGGAGAATATGTTGCTTCGTTTGAAGATATATGTTGGGAATCTGGCATAATTCATCAAACGACGGCTCCGTACTCACCTCAATCAAATGGAGTTGCTGAACGAAAGAATCTTACTTTTAAAGAAATGATGAATGCGATGTTGATAAGTTCAAGCTTACTCCAAAATTTGTGGGGGGAAGCCATTCTTTCAGCAAACTATATTCTTAATAAGTTACCACATAAAGGTAAAGATAAGACTCCATATGAGTTATAGAACGATCGACAACCATCTTATAAATACCTTAAAGTGTGGGGATGCCTGGCTAAGGTTGAAATACCTAAGCCTAAACAAGTCAGAATCGGACCTAAAACGATTGACTACATTTTCATTGGATACGCAAGCAATAGTAGTGCATATCGGTTTATAGTGCACAAATAAGAAATTCTTGACATGACTGAAGGAATGACGAGAGAATTAAGGAATGCGGTATTCTTTGAAAATATATTTCCTTGCGGTGAAAGGAAAGAAGCAAGTTCTAGTAAAAGAACTTATGACACTGCTAGAAAAAAGCTAATTACCTACGGAATTTTCCGTAGGTAATTACATATTTCCGTCGGTAATTACGTAATGGCGACGGAAAATTCCGTCGGCATTCCGTCGGTGACTGACTGACGGTAATTACCGACGGAGCACATTTCGTCAGTAATTACTCACGGAATGCTCCGTCGGTAATTACCTACGGAATTTTCCGTCGGTAATTACCTACGAAATTTACCTACGGAATTTCCGTCGGTAATTACCTACGAAAATATTGTTATTACCTACGGAATTTTCCTCACTAAAATAAAAAAAAATTTAAAAATATAAATTACTAATATTTTTGGTAGCTAATTGATCAAAAAATTATATAACAATTCAAACACATAATCATTCTCTACACAACAAATATTCGAACACAACAATTCAGAATTTTTATATATTCAAACACACGTAACAATTCAAATACAAATTAAAAGGTACATAAACTTAAAGTAAAACAAGTTTAAATGTCTCGAAATAAGTTACGACTAAGTGATTCAGGGGAGTGGGTTTGACTCTGGCGGGTTTGTTGTTGCAAGAGTTGTTGGACTTGTGCCTGCAACTGTGCCACGACTTGTAGACGCTGATTCCCTTTGTAAGTTGACCACAGTTGGGAAATATTTAATTCTTCAAAAAATTCTCCCATCATTGGTAAATGAGTGACAAAATACTTGCTGTGATTGTAGGAGAGGGACTGGCCAGCTATCTCTGCAGCTTTGTTTACCACTTGGCCAAATAAAGTTGGTCCAGCAAGAGCACAATTGTGCAAAGCACTTGCATAAGCAGCCATTATTCCTTCGACACCTTCAACCTACACAATAGAGGGAGAAAGAGCAATGGATAACTTTGGCTACGAAGTATAAAAGACATTAATGGTATTCATAGAACCATTGTGCACGCATATGTATTAAAGCAATACAACACTGGAAAAATAAGCAATCTTTCGTCATTATCTGGTTTGTTTATCTCCAAAGAACAAAAAGAAAATAAAGAAACACAAAGATCATAAGATTACAAATTCACACCAGCAAAGATGGCTGTACCCAAAAAGAATTAAAAAAAAAAACAAAAAGAAATTTAAGAAACAAAGACCATCAGATTGCGTAATAATTTCTCCATGACTCCAATTATATTCGTTTCCATATTAGCCTACATAAATATTTCATTATATTTTAATCTCTAAACTTGTCATATTAAAGTATAGAACCAAAGATACCAATAAGTTATAGAGATTTCTCTCTAAGGTAATATATTTCATTTACACATACAAATTTTAAATAAGAAGATCACCTCGTGATGGTCATCCCTATCACTGCCGACCACTGGAATATCACCCGTGCTTTGACCCTTTATATAACACAGAGCAAAGCAATGCCTGGTATGTATAGCTCATGACCATATCTTTCCCACATCTTTTTTGTCCAACTCTCGATCGATACTTCCTTGTCGAACAAACGTTCGTTTTAAAGAATGTCAAAAAGTCTGGACAATTCATGTGTACCTTCTAGCATTATATCAAAAAAAATAAATCAAGTGGCCACATTTAATCTCATAATCAAGAGCCATATATGACTTAAAAAACTTGGATTTTAGGAGGAATTAAAAGTGATAGAATAACCAAATTGCCAATAAATTAATCATCACTACCCAACAAACAAGGCAGAGCAGCTATTAAGATTTAAGATCACCATGCCATGAAAGACGTGCTTTGGGAAAAGGATAGTTTACATTTTATACTAAAGTTCATTGTATTAATGTCATCACAATATTTGCAGAGCAACTATTAAGATTTTTATTTTACATTATAGGTTTGAAGTTAACAATGTTTATAAATGTTGTGATCCTTAATTCATATTCAGTCAAAAAGTCCATAAATAACACTTGTTTCAAAACAAAACTAGTACTTGGAGTTTAATGGGGTACTACATGTTATGATTACTGATCATGAATGTGACATATTTGAGAAGAGTATAATACACATTTTAATTTCTATTGGGATTCAAATTCAGTGCACTGTTTGTTCTAACTATCCTACTACATGTAGCTCAACAATGATGCAGTCAATGTAATCAATATATCCATGGGCAGCATATTGGAAGTCCTGTTGCAGCAAATTATACTCCAAAACTAGCATAAGGAGTATCACAAGATCAGACAGTTTAGAACAATTGGCATGATTCAAAGCCCCTAAAATCAATTAACCTAAATAATTCTCAGCCTATCTATTTAAATTCAAATTAGCACTTTAGCAAGGTAAAAGCCCCATATGCTGTACACATACATACTCTAAAATCAATTAACCAAATAAAGTTTACTCAACACAAATCTTTATTCTCTTTAGCACAAAAACAACAATCCATTGACCTAGGGTTTGAAAATTCTCCACCAGACATGTATATATATATATATATATATATATATATATATATACGTTTAGAGAGAGAGAGAGAGAGAGAGAGTGAACTTCAATACACAGTATTACCTGTGGCAGCGACGATGGTGCGGGGCAGCAGCGGTGGTGGCAATGGTATGGTGATGGGTGATAGGCGATGGTGGCTAAGGTGGGGAGGGGGTGCCGGTAGGATCTGAGAAGAGGAGAAGAGAGAAAGAGAGAGAGAAAACAAAAAAAAAAAAATCTGACTTCACTTTAATACACAGTATTACCGATGGTTTTGGAAAATCACCGACGGGATTACCGTCGGAATGTTTTTTTTTAAAATAAAAATTACCGACGGAAATTCAAGCATATTCTTGGAATATTCTTTATTTAGTGACGAAAATTACCTACGGAAATGTTCCGTCGATAATTCAAAATCCCGCGACATTACCAACGGAATTCTGTCGGTAATGTCAAATTTTCGTAGGTAATTACCTATGGAATTTCCGTAGGTAATTGACCCCTTTCTAATAGTGTGAGAATACAAATGGTTCATCTCAAGAAGAAGAAGACCCGTGGCGCAGTAAAAGGACAAGAGTTGCTAAATCTTTTGGTCCTGATTTTCTATCTTACATGATAGAAAATGAACCTAGAACTGTTCAAGAAGCTTTATCCAGTCCAGATGCTCCGTTCTGGAAAGAAGCTATAAATAGTGAAATAGAATCCATTATGCACAATAATACTTGGGAGTTGGTTGACCTCCCTCCAGGATGCAAACCGTTGGGATGCAAATGGATCCTTAAAAGGAAGTATAAGGCAGATGGATCTATCGACAAGTTCAAAGCCCAGCTGGTAGCCAAAGGATTTAAACAGAAGGAGGATTATGACTTCTTTGATACGTATTCTCCTGTCACGAGAAATACGTCCATTCGTATTCTCATTACTATTGCAGCTTTGCATAACCTTGAGATACATCAAATGGACGTAAAGACAGCCTTCTTAAATGGAGAGCTAGATGAGGAGATTTATATGGAGCAACCCGAGGGGTTTGTTGCCCCTGGAAAAGAGCAAAAGGTGTGTAAACTCGTAAAGTCACTATACGGACTAAAACAAGCACCTAAGCAATGGCATGAAAAATTTGACCGAACATTATTGTCAAATGGTTTCAAAATTAATGAATGTGACAAGTGTGTCTACATTAGGAGTACAGCCAATGCTTACGTCATTATATGTCTTTATGTAGATGACATGTTAATAATGGGAAGTACTCATGATTTAATCATGAATACTAAAAACATGTTAAAGAAACATTTTGACTTGAAAGATATGGGACTAGCTGATGTTATATTAGGGATGAAGATCTCTAGAACATCTGATGGAATAGTCTTGGCGCAATCCAATTACGTTGAGAATGTTCTTCGAAAATTTAATGTCTTTGACAGCCTTCCGGCTAAGACACCAGTAGACTTAAGTCTACACTTAGCCAAGAATAAGGGAGAACCGGTCTCTCAACAAGAATATGCAAGGATAATTGGCAGTCTAATGTACTTGACAAATTGTACACGTCCTAATATTGCATATTCAGTAAGCAAACTTAGCAGGTTCACAAGTAATCCCAGCGCGGATCATTGGAAAGCCCTAACAAGGGTACTTAGATATTTAAAGTATACATTGAATTATGGGATACTTTATAATAGATATCCAGCAGTATTAGAAGGATACTGCGATGCCAATTGGATATCAGACATAAAAGACTCCAAATCCACAAGTGGTTTTGTGTTTACAGTAGGTGGAGGAGCAGTGTCATGAAAATTGTCTAAGCAAACGTGTATAGCTCGATCCACCATGGAATCCGAATTCATTGCTTTAGATAAAGCTGGTGAAGAAGCTAAGTGGCTTAGAAATTTCCTGGAAGATATTCCTTGTTGGAATAAACCTGTGTCTGATGTACTGATACACTGTGATAGTCAATCAGCAATAGGTAGGGCACAGAGTAGCATGTACAATGGTAAATCTAGACTCGTAGACATAATACAATAAGACAATTGATTTCAAATGGGGTTATTTCTATTGAATATGTAAAATCAAAAGAAAACCTAGCTGATCCTTTTACGAAAGGAATCAATCGAGATCAAATGTACACATTATTAAGGGGAATGGGTTTAAAATCCACAACAAAAGAACAATCATAGCGGTAACTCAACCTTGAGAATTGGAGATCCCAAAACCTTGGTTCAATGAGACAACAAAGTTTTGAAAGTTCAGATGAAACACTTGGAAACCTGTTTCAACTCATTCCTAGAACATCCAAGTGAGTAGACCTGCAACAATGGTGAGGTTAGGTTGAACCTTTAATGATTCCTATACCTAAAAGGTGGAGTATTGCAGGATACTCTTTATAGGAGATCACCTATATAAGTGAAAAGTAAAAGGCCGCTTCTACTAGAACATTTATGAAACTAAGATATGGTCCAAGGCCGAAATGGACACAACGTGAGAACAAAAAGTGTTAGAATTGTTATTGTGTAAGTACTATTGTCTCGGTTTACATTATATAGACGATTAGTTCAAACCATCGCGGTACTAAATGGCTAGTAAATCCGATAGTATTTTACTAAGGAAGGTTCAAAGCCAAACACTACCTATCCTGATGCAATAACGGTTCGCCAGAACTTCCAAATGAATCTTACAAACATAGCATGTATTAATTGTCATTCATGTGGGGGATTGTTGGAAATTGGTTTTATAATTGGTGTTTGACCAATATTTGACCAAGTTTCTAGTTTGGTACCGTTTATTAAAAATGGAAATAAGTTGCAAAATTGAAATCCATGTTTCGAGTAGATTAAGTTAGTATATTTATTATCTCAAAACCAATTTCGAGTGAATGAGATATTAATGATTAAAGTATGCAACTTAACATTGGTAATTGAAGAGTTATGGGAATATGAAAAGCCATATCCCACATTGAATAAAAAGGTTGATTAAATGCACCTTATTAATTGGCCCACTCTAGGAGGAAGCATTCAAGTGGTCTCTTCCAAGGTCCAACCTGGTGATGTCTCTTGGGCTAGCTTTTGGCTAGCACAAGCAGCTACGAGGATGGTGCTTCGCACCATTCGAGCCAGAGCGCGCACGCGCACACGCAGGTTGCAATGGGCACTTTAGAGGCGCACTTTTCTTTTATGCATCGTCGCTAGGAGCTAAGGAGCCTTAAACTTTTATCCTGCTCAACCAGCTGGGTGGCTCAGTCAGCTCAGGGATAGACCAGGTACGTTGGACCCTCTCGAATAGGTGCAACCCAGTGACGAACTGAACAGCCACGGGTGGTTATGGGCAGTTCATGAGGGTGGTTATGGTCCAAGCGGTTCGGTGGTTATCGTAACTGATCGAACGGGTGCAGTTAGGGGCGGTTGCCTAGCAGTTAGAGTGCGAACCAGTCCATTGGATCGCGCTCACACAATCAGGTGTGATCCGACAGTCCAGATTCGCCAGATTAAAAAATGTGTCTATTCACAGAAAGACACCACAACTCTTCAGTAAATATAAATAGACCCCCCGGATTGACAGTTCCTTACATCGAAATCCTGAGCATTTAGTCTGTTAGTCAGAATTATCATATTGTTGCATATACTCCCTTCTCGAGTCTTGGAAGTTCTGAAACACAGATCAAGTTCGCCGGAATCTGCGTATTAAATGCTGCCTACGCTGATTGAAAAGTCGTTGCATCTTAGGGACGATTGCTAAGAACCGTTAGCATTAGTACGGGGCAATTTTGTCTTGCGGAGATTGTGTCCAACACAAGCCTCGACTTCATTTATTAAGTTAAGTAAAATATTTTTCTGCTTCATCTTATTTCTGTCTGTGATATTTCCGAGAAAACCAAACAAATAAAATACACCAACAAGACTAACTTTGCCACTTGACAAAAACTAGATAGATCCCCATACTTTATAAACCTGATATTGATCTTTAGAAAATCAAGTCTGAAAGGTTCTCATTTGAAGAAACTGTTCATGTTCTTCATTTGAAATTGGAAAATAAAAACGACTTTGACTTGGGCCTCAATTCACTTGACTAAGAGGTTTAGCTGTCTGATGTTAGCATTGGCGGAGCAGAACTCTCCAAAACTGAAAAACTTGTGATAAATGGTATCATTTACATTGATATTCTAATCACCTTCAAACCGAAGGACTTTGGCTCTGCCCTTTGGGACATGATTAGAGGAGAGGGCACTGGTTACACCATGAAAAGGAATATTGATGTGGACACAACATTTGGAGCAATGAAGTTACCCATTAGCAAGGTAGGTGGTAGGATCAAACTGAAGAAGAATAAAGAAGATAGGGGGGATGATGATGACGACGATGAGGTATACTTGCTATGTTGCCTTTGAACTGAACTTTGTTATCTTTATGTTCTGTCGATATTTTTAGTTAGGAGACATAATTGAATCCACATAGGGCGGTGGTGGTGGAAACAGTTCATCACGGGAGGGATTTGATTTGGGGTTATTTCTCTTCAATTTGATTTGGGAATGAACTCTGTTTCTGGGGTATGAGATTGAGAGAAAGAAAAAAAAATTATTGGTGGCCCCTCATTTTTCACAAGTATCATTTTGGACCCTTTACCGTTAATCTAATTTTTCTTACTGTTAGAAAGATCCACGTCAGCATGGCCATTAGTCTTTTGGATGAAGCTTTGACGGTAGAGACGACATCGATCCTAAATTGAGAGTACGTTGGTCACATTTGGGATATTGAAAGTACGTCGGTAAAATCAGTCGCCCCCAATTAGTACGATGGTCAAAAATATAATTTTCCCTTTTTCTTTTCCAAAAACATGAAGTATTTAGTAGATTAAATCATAGATGTTTGTCATGTTTAAGATTTTAAGTGATTTTCATCACACAGAGAGAGAGAGAGAGAGAGAGAGAGAGAGAGAGAGAGAGAGAGAGAGAGAGAGAGAGAGAGAGAGAAAGAGAGAGAAAGATTGGATCGCAAACACAATCTAATTAATATTTATAAATTTCAATTTCATAACTAATGTGTGTGTTATGAAGAGAGAAAGAGGAGGGGACCGAATAAAGGAGAGATGGATCGGAGACGGGATAGCCGGTGAAATTGGATCGAAGGTATTTTAGGAACACTTTGATCATTTATCCACCAAAGTGGACTTTGCTAGTTTGAAACAAGCATGTGGGTCTAAACTGGTTGAAAATCCCAGAAAGTGTACCAACCTGCAATTATTCCTTAATATCATGAAGTTGTTGAATAAAACAAAGGATAAAATAATAAAAGCATTAGTGAAGAGCGTATATATTTCACTTAGGTTAGAACATACTCCCTCCGTTCTAGGCAAAGAGTCCACTATACTATTTTGGGACGTTTCACTTAAAGAGTCCACTTTAAAAAAATTATGTTTACAATTTTCATAATCTTTCATCTTTACCCTCTACTTGAGTTGTAATCATCTTGGTTGCCCTTAAGTATTTTTGTAATTATAACCAATTCCAATGATACTAATATATCCCTTAATAATTAGATTTTTCAAACATGGACTCTTTGGGTGGAACGGAGAGAGTATGCACCAAGGAGAACACATATTTCTTAAGAGAATCGTTATTCACACCCTCAAATCACTAAGTACACCTCATTTGATTATTACAAAAATACCATTATAAAACTTGACATATTTGCCCTTTATTTGATTATTACATGTCATTAAAATGTTCAGTCAGACGGAATACCTTTAGGGATGTTCAGTCTGACCGAACACCTTACCCAACACCCTTAAACTCTTCTGTATGTGTGTGTGTGTCTGTATGTGTGTGTGTGTCTGTCTGTGTGTTTGTTTATGTGTGTGTCTGTATGTGTGTGTGTGTATGTGTGTCTATATTTGTGTGTGTGTCTGTATGTGTGTGTGTGTGTGTGTGTGTGTATATGTGTGTGTGTGTGTGTGTGTGTGTGTGTGTGTATGAAATTGTAGGAGAGGGGAAGGGGGAATGACGGAGAAGAAGGAGGAAGGCAGGAGAAGGGAAGGAGGAGGAAGGCAGGAGGGGGAAGGGGGAATGACGGGGAAGGAAGAGGAAGGCGAGAGGGGGGAAGGAGGTGGAGGTGGAGGTGGAGTTGGAGGAGGAAGGGGGCTACTGGGGAGGTGGGGAAAGAAGAAGGAAGGGGGCTGCTGGGGAGGTGGGGGAAGAAGGAGGAAGGGGGTTGCCGAGGAGGTGGAGGAAGGAGGTAGGGAGCTGCTGGGGAGGTGGGGGAAGGAGGAGGAAGGGAGGGGTAAAATAAAAAAATTGAGAGGGATGTACTCAGTATTTAGAGGTGTATAATTTAAGAGGGGGGTGTACTTAAAAAATGGGTGTACTTAATAATTGTGGAGGTTTGAATAGCGATTCTCATTTCATAAATGTCGGACCATATAGTAAACCTAGTGAATATTACTCTTTGGTAAAAACAAAAGGGAAAAATGAAATACATAAAGCCATAAAGGTAAAAGTCAAAGAATCTCCCACAGAATCAAGTCATCCCCTTCGTTTTCCACAGCAACGGCAGGCGATTCAATAAAAAAAAAAACTATTTTACTTAAGTAATCACTTTAACTGCTCTACATAATTTTTAGTTTCATTTTTGTCATTCTACGGAGATTTTTCTTTCTATTTTTTTCACAAATGTTAATGTGTCGTGCGTTAACACAAACTCGTGGCATAACAAGGTTAGTGACACATAAACATTTATGGCAAAAATATATACATACATACATACATACATACATACATATATATATATATATATATATATATATATAAAGTTGGTGAAGTTGCCTATAGGATTGACACATCACCTTTTTTTGTTAAATTAGATCATGAAACTACCAAGTACGATTCAACTTCTTAGTTTTCTCTTTGGCACCATTACATAATAATTTTACATAATTACTATATTTATGATATATGGTATTATATAATGGTGAATTACTTCGCCTATAATCTTCTTCAAATAACAATTCTAAAATATATTTTAGGGTGAATTATAGGCCGGACCCTTTTTAAATATTTTAATTCACTCCAGTCCACAGTTGCTTTTTAAATCAAAAAAAGGCATTTTTTGGTCGAAAAGACAACAATCCCCTCAATGAAACCAAAACATGCGCGCATCAGGCATCCCAAGGCATCGGGATGCAACAATTGGGCATCGGGATGCAGTGCCACTTTCTCAAATTAATTTAGGCATCGCGATGTAGTGACTTTCTCAGATTAATTTAGGCATCGGGATGCAAAAATTGGACATTATTCTGCTAGCTAAGCTACACTCTTTCATCTCATATTATAGTAGAATGAAGATCTTGTTCGGGATTAAATTTGAAATGCAACAATTGGGTATCGGAATGCAGTGCCACTTTCTCAGATTAATTTGGGCATCGAGATGCAAAAATTGGGTATCGAAATTAAATTTGAGATGAAACAATTGGGCATCGGGATGCAAGAATTGTCCATTCGCGAATTCTTTCATACTCCTATAGAAGAACACAACGCTTGCTTGAAGACTCAATATCACAAGGTAATGAGCTTTCTTCTACTATTATAACTTATAATTACAATTTATATAGCTTCTTACATATTTATTACTCCACTTTTTGATCAATCCATGAATTAAAATATGTACAGTTTGAAGCGTGGTTATGAATTAGCCATATGTTTTACATCGTATTTTGGCTAATGATCTTGTTTTTGATTTAAAATAGTTGATTGCAAAATTAGGAGGATGTGCTATCTCTAAAGAAGGCGAAAATTCTGCTCCCCTCCAAACGACAGTGAAGAACTGAGGAATTTAAATGCAAGAACAATTATGGAAGAAAAAAAATGGTGGACTGGAGAGAATAAAAACTTTTCAAAGTGGACCGGCCAGCAATTTTTTGAATGTTTTAGCTATGAGGAGGGCTATTAATACCCACAACTCCTTTAAATACACCCTTCTAATTTTAATTACAAAAATGCCATTTTGCAAAAAGACTTCAATACCCTTTACCCTTTTTCCTTTTCTTTTCTTTCTCTCCTTCCTCTCCCTTCTCTCCTCTCCCCACCTTTCTTTTTTTTTTCTTTTCTTTTCTTCATCCTTTCTCCCCTCTCCTTTCAGCCACACGCAGCCTTTGGTTGAAATATTCTCTCCCAAGCTCCTCTCCCTCTACAGCCTTTGTCTTCCTTTTTTTTTTTTCCCTTTCTTTCCTTCTTCCCCTCCTTCCTCTGTCAAAACCCGCCGGAGATTTGTCAAAATCACCGAAAATTTCTCGTTCGACAATGGTAGACCGAACAACCAAGTGTTATTTGGCTAGCCCTAACTGAACAACACTCGGTTGTTCGGTCAACCATGGCCGAACGAGAAATCTCTGCGAGTTTGACAAATCTCCGGTGGGTTTGACAGAGACAAGGAGGGGAGGGGTAGAAGAAAAAAAGAGAGAAAAAGGGAGGGAGGGAAGGGAGCAGAAAAAAAAAATGAGGAGGGAGGGGTAGGGGCTGGGTCACCGTGAGGCAGTGAATGGAGGGGGAGGGAAGGAGGGTGAGAGAGAAAAAAAGGGGAGGGCCGGGCTCAGGGAGGGTGAGAGAGAAAAAAAATTATTAAAAGGGGGTCAAATAGGAGATATAAGGTGGGTGTATTAAGTATTTAGATTGGTGTAAAATAAGAATGGTGGGTGTATTAGGAAAATTAGTGTATAAAGAGGAAATGAGGGTGTTAATAGCCCTCCTCTTTAGCTATTGGCTCAGGAAACGTAACTGAAACAGAGGGGAAGATGCGAGGAGACTAAACAAAATCATTATTTCCCTATCTCCGGAGAATAACACTAGTGCCGCCCTTTTTGTTCCAAGCCTGGGCCATAAAACATGTGTAAACGGCAGTTAGAAAACCACTTTTCTTTCTCACTCCCCACGTTTGTCCCAGTCCGTTTCATCTCCAATTGCTCCGAGTCTCCTTCCCTCAATTGTAAGTCCACGATTTCTTTCTCTCTTGATCCTAAAATTTTCTTTCATCTCTCATTTGTCATGGATTGCAACTCGTAGGTGATTTGATTTTGATTTTGAAGCCCCTCCATCATCTTACCGCTCTCTTATCTTCTTTGTCCGCAAGCTGTAGCCAACGTTGTCGCTATTGTCATCAGGGGTCTGCTGTTCCGCAACCATTACTCTGGTTTGGACACTCCCACTGTCTTTCCTGTGTGTTTAAGTTTGTTTGACGACCAATGCGAGCGAGGTAATTATATTTGTTATGCATCTCCATTGGTTACTTTGAATTTAAATTTGAATTTGGAAACTTTGTAGACCTTATGCAATCAAAGGGCGTACGAGGAAGAAGAAGGATAAAATTTACAGAATAAGAAGGATATGGAATTGAAGGTGAGTCCCCTAAGAAATCAAAATCTGAAGATAAAGCTTCGGATGATGAGAAAGCAGAACCAATTGTTAAACAACTTGCTGGTATCCCAATTGCTGCAACTGAGGAAGGCAAGCACCCAGGTGTCATAAATTTTCATTCTTGATAAGCCTACTTTGAAAGTCAAAAGTTGGAAATGTCAGTATTAAAAGAAAGGGTCCTTTTTAATTTTCAAAATTATTGTGTTTGTACTTTTTGTTTCTTTTTTTAAGTGTTTAGTTTTCTTTATTGATGATGTCGAAAAAATCGGGCACACAGGGGGTGCCAAACCGATCATTGCCGTGTCGCGGATGTCAGATATCTGGCATGTGTATGTATCTGTAAAAATGATACCGTGAGAAGGGTAAGGAGGGTTCCCTGCCATAACCATCCGGCGTGGAAATTAGTCTCTAGTCATGAGAGAAATAATGAAGTCATATACTTTAACTATAACTAGTGGCTTAACTTGGGTTGGCATAGGAGGGGGTATATATACACGCATGGACCGGGCCTCTATTAATTTCGGGCCCACTTGCTTGAGTGAAACCCATACATTTTAACCCGAGCTGAAATATGCACATTAGAAGCCCCCCACTCCTTATACTTCGAGATTCATCTCGAGGGTGAGGAGTACTATTTACTCGTGTTTACCTCAGACCTGCCGAAGTTATGATTTCCTGCTATCAATGAGCAGGTTGTATTAATGCTCGGGCCTACCGAGTCCTGAATTTTGACCTTGGCCTGTAAGTCTTGTTTGAACTTTGACCTCGACATGCGAGATTCGTTTAAACTTTAACCTCGACCTGCAAGGTTCGTTTGAACTTTAACCTCGACCTTCGAGGTTTCATTTGCACTTTGACCTTAACCTGCGAGGTTCATTTGACCTTGACCGACAAGGTTCATTTAAATTCGACCTTGAAGTTTAACAAGGCTCATTTACGAATTCTGACCTCATCCTGCAAGGTTCGTGTTAGGTCTCAAGGTGCTCAATTTAGGCTAGAAGGGGGGGGGGGTTGAATAGCCTATGTTCAATTTTTGAAAATGATCCAAAAACTACTTTACTTAAGTTATGAATAGTTTTGCAGCGGAATATTAGTGAAGTATAGGACAAGTTGAGGATGGCTGATCTTGATAGGACAAGATCAGCAGTTCTCAAAACGTTGGAATTCTGGAAATCAACAAACAATAGAAACTCACAGGCACACAGAAATAGACAAGGATTTTAATATGGTTCACACTTATGAATAAGTGCTACGTCCACAACCAAAGTGGTCAACTTTGGATTTGAAAAATGTGTACTAAGTTTTCCACTAGAATCTATACAGGATATATCTCTAATGGATTGTGTACAAAAATTGGTTGACCAAGTGTTTGTGGGAGAATTAATATCTATAAAGATATAATTCTCGTGAGCTATGAATGCTAAGGGGTTACAATCAATGAAGAGCTGTATAGACTGATCGTCACAGAGTGGAGCTCTTCAAAGAATGTTTTACAGATAGGGCGTTTAAGCTTTTAATGCACTAGAAGAAGATGAAGATTTTTTTGAGTTGTAGCTTCTTGATGTATGATGATGCTTAAATGCTTCAATGGAGTCTTCTTTATATACTCAGAGGAAGCTTTGTAGCCGTTGGAGATCTTCATTAATTGGATAGTTTGAATTTAAGAGCATTAAATGCTCTAATGTTGCTGTTGAGATCTGATAGGTGGTTCTGCAGGATTCATACTGAATTCTGTCACTTTGCCAAAAATAGGTAGACTGTGGTTGCAGGCAGAGTGTCCTTTTCTGAGATGAATGCCTAAAATGGAAAGGATCATTGAATGCGTTTTGCAGGTTAACGTTGTGTCATAATCAATGTAAGACTTGGCTGATGTCTTGAGGCATGTCCATGGAAATTCTATATCGGTTGTTCTTGGGGTCTTCATCTTGGCTGATAAAGCTTGGCTGAAGCAAACTTGTCCGATATCTTGATGGACTCTGCTGATGCAAGCTTTGGCTAATGACCAGAGGATCGCTGATATGAACACTACGATGTACTACAGGCTATCTTCTTTAGGCTAATTACAATAAGTAACCCTAAGCTATTCAAGCTAGGTTTAAGTACAAGTTGCCACTCTAACAGACACGCAGGCCCATTAGTCACCTTGTCTTAGACTTAGGTTATGGATACAAGCAAATCTATATAAATTACAACAATCTCCTCCTATTTGCTTGAGTCCATGACCTTATGAATACAATAGAAGCTGACCATGTCCGATTCTAGTAATAACATGCTACAGATGTAATCTATTAAATGAGCATGTCCTAGATGGACTTATAGAGAGGTCAGTGTATTCAAGATTACAAAGTGTTTACAAATGCTGAATTTATGGTATAAGAACACTTGTAGGAAGACTGTATTTAAAGACATATAGATGTAGTACTATATAGGACATGTCTTTAAACCAGTGGTTTAAATTTCATGCATGCACAGAATAATCAATCAGTTATAAAGCATAAAATTTAAAAAGATAGGCATTGTTTATTAAATAAGAAGTTTAATACAGTGCTTTGTCAAGGAGTTCACAAAATCAGACAAGAAAGGTATACTAGTTGAGTTAAGTTGAGGCTTGTCCTTCCTGTCTTGGGCTAGCAGCTGCTTTAAGTCTTGCAATTTCATCTTTGGCTTCTTCTAGCTCATCCTTGACATTTTCTAGTTCAGAGGAGAGATTTTTGTTTTTCAGCCTTAGTAAAGCATTTCTGTCTTGAAGCTCGGTCAGCTGATTATTGTGCAGTCTGGCCATCTCCTCCTTCATGGACGCAAGTGACAGGTCCATATTGGTTAGGCGATGCACATTGTTTTTAAGCTCTTTGCGAAACAGATGATAGTGCTTGTTGGTAAGCCTTCGCGTTTGACGTACAGACGAGTGGACAGATCGATTGGCATTACGCTGAGCTTGAAGCACCCGTTTGTAGCCAGTGTCAATGAGCTCGATCATATGCATCATTCCCTGAGAAAGAGCCTCCCAATTTTCTTTAAAAAGGGCGTTGGAGGCAGAGGAAGAGGCTGATAGTTTGCTGACCAGAAGGTCTTGAGAGACAGTGATGGCCTTTTGACAAGCGGCGGCGGCAGCCTTTGCACCTCTGGCAATGCCGATGACTTGAGTCATATAGTCGGCAGTGACCGTAGTGGTATGGGTTTGGACAGCGGCCAGATGCTGCAGAGATTTGTTAAGGTCAGCCGAAATACCTTTAAAATTTTTCAGAAAATCCTCAACAGAGGAGGGACTGAAGTATGAAGGTGGAAGAGGTTGGCGGACTGGAGAAGTGGGTGGACTGGAGAGAATTTGGGGTTGGCTTGTAGAGGTTTGAGGTTGGCTGGTGGAGGTTTGCGGTTGGCTTGTGGAGGTTTGAGGTTGGCAGATGGAGATCTGAGGTGGGCTGGTAGATGGTTGAGAAGATGAAGTTCCAGGAAGGCTGAGCCATATGCGAGGAACAGGAAAGAGTTGTTCAATATAGACTTCATAAGAGAGTGGGTGAATGAAAGCGGGGAGAGAGAATGAAATGGGTATGTGAGGAGAACGGAAAAGGACAGGAACAAGAGGGTTAAAGCCAATGTAGGTGGTGACTACGTCAAAGAAGTCGTAGACCACAGGCTTTGTGAAGACAGAGGGATGGCTGATGAGGGTAAAGACAGGGGGTCGTGGAAGAGAAAGAAATTGGGAGATGTCTGATTTGGTGGGAGGAGGTATTCCTAGGTCCCTGTGGATGGCAGTCCACTGCTTGAAGATCATGAGATCTTGAACAACAGAGTTATGAGAGAAGAACTGCTGGGACCAGGAGGGTGGTAGAGGATCATAGAAGGCTCCCCACTGGAAAAGGATTTCCCCAGCAGATATGGGCTGGCAGGGGATGCGTTTAGGATAATCCAGTGTAGAAAGGAAGGGGTCAGTGTCAGCAGGGTTTGGTTTGGGTTGGCTGTCCTTAAAGAACAACAATTCTTGCACATCTGGGTGAAGATGGCTGTAAGGGTTGATTTTGGTTCTTTTGGGAGTAGGGTAATCAGAGGGAGAAGAGAGAGAACATTTAGAGTGTTTGATAAGTTCAAATGTAGGTGAGAGAGAGAGAGTTCTGAGTCAGAGGGAATGGACATGGGAGTAGGAGGAGTAGGTGAAGATGCAGGAGAGTGGATAGAGGCTTCAGGTAGAGTTGGGGAAGATGGAGGTGAAGACTGTTGATCGGCAGAGGGCACAAACTTGACCTTTTTGGCACTTTTTTTTAGTCGTTTGCCTTGCCTTGATCTGGTTGGAGTGGAAGAGGTAGGAGTAGGGTGTGGAGTGGCAGATGATGGTATGTCTTGTGTGGGAATGGCTGGTGTGGGAATGGCTTGTGTGGGAGTGCCTTGTGTGGGAGTGGCTTGTGTGGGTAGAGTTGTAGATGAGATCTTGGGGAGGCCAAAGGATTCATCGGTTGGAAGAAGAGTTTGTTTGGTTTTGGGCTTGTCTGATGTGGAGGTGGATTTTGGAAGAATAGTTGATGGTTGAGAGGGCTTGTCAAGATCGGCTGGTTGAAAGGTGGAGGTGTCCTTCTCAGCAGCCTGTTTGGATCTGGCGTGCTTTTTGGATTGTTTTGGTTTTGGAGTTGGGAGAGATAATTGTTTTTGTTTCTTGGGTGAGGGTTCATCAGGCTCATATGGGTCGTGATCAAGACGGGTGAGGTCAAAATCTTCAGGCAGTTCAGCACCAAGAGGCTTGGGCTCCTCCTGAACAAGAATCCCTGCTGAAGTGTAGGTCACCTTCCTTTTACCCTTCTTATCTTGCGTACAGGGACCAGCAGTTATGGTAGTTGTAGCCCTCTTGGCTATGTCTTCTCGATATCTGGAGATGTTGTTGGCTGTGAAGACATAGGTGTTAGTCACCTTAATAAGATCATCACCAGACATCTGTTGCTCTATCTCCTCAAACGCACTGAGGAGAACATTGATGACCCTGACAAATGGCCTTTTCATGCTTGGATTCCCTTGAACTTCGGCCATACTCTGAAAGATCATAGAGAAAACTATCTTAGCCCAGTTCAGCTGTTTGCGGAGGATCACAGCCTTTGTCCACATGAGTTGTTGGGAGGTGAAGATGTCCCAGCTCCATTCTTGAAGAGGATGCTCTTGTCAAGAAGATGGCTTATGTGGTAAGCACCCTCAGGAAATAGGTTTCTTGACATTTCAGAGAAACGCTCTGGCTGAGCGGATCCCCTCATCATCTCCCATGCTTGGGCAGATTCTTCATCGGTCAGTTCCAGCTTTCCTTCCATAGGCAGACCTAGGATATTGCCTATATCCTTGTAGGTCAACTTGATGAGATTCCCTCGGATGTAACCCTTAAGGTAACTCAGGTTCACTTTATCATTGCTGGAAGTAGGAGCAGGAGGAAGGGTCATCCTTGTATAGAATTCCTCAGCTATAGCATTGCTATAGTGGGTATCATTTAGCTGGAAGAAGGGTAGAAGACCACACTCCTTTAAGTCCTTTATGAGTGTCTCTCCAGAGGAGTATCCTCGAACAGAGTCGGTGTCGATGGTCATCCCAGGGTGATAGTTTGATCGTGGAAGATTTTTGATTGGGATCTTGGCTGCTTCAGTAGCCCTGGATGTTTTGGTTGGTTGCATATCAGCAGATGAGGAAGTACCAGCTGTTTTTGAAACTTGTGTCTTAGCCTACACACAAGCGGCAGAGTTAAGAATAGCTGATAAAATAGTAACAGCAGTTCTTTAGCTAAACATACACTGTTCAGATTAAAACCCAAAATATACTAATAAAGAAGGATTTGTGAATAGAACAGTTTATCTCCTTGGTTTTAAATAAGAACAGATTCTATCATTTTTTACCAAATAGAATAATATGAAGTGAAAACATTTCAGTATAGATAACTTTAAAACACATTCAATACTAGTGAGATAAGATTTAAGCAACAAAATCAACCATTCAAAGTTCATCAATGGCGGAAGACCCAAAACAGTTCATATTAGGTCAAGAGATACCCTATTGTAACCAAACTGAAATTAAATGAGTCTTAAGAAGGTAGGGGTACTCACCATTGAAGATTATGAGCAGAAAACTAAATGATTTTGAAGATTTTAGGAGCTTTTAGGAAGGGCAGATTTTTGAGTTTTGAAATGCAGAATGGCGGTTTTTGCTAAAGATGAACAGTCAATATGTGTTACTGCCTTTTTATATTTTTGACAGGCTCAATAAATGCCATTTAATAAAATTTGAAATCTGCATTTAATGCCTTGATAGGTGACTGTTCATATAACATTTGTTTTTGACTAAATTTATTATGAACTACCGATATGGGAGAGAAGTACTTACTCAAGGTTGTCCTATAATATCGGCAGAGTTATACTTAGCTGAACAAATGAGCAGTTCTATAGATGGTTAAAGTGTAACAACTTTAAAGCAGGATTTAAAAGGTTAAGGATTGAGATCAAGCATACCAAGCTCTCCTCTTAGATAGGCAAACCTGGTTGAGTCAAGGGGTTTGGTGAAGATATCAGCTAACTGTTGATCAGTTGGCACATATTGCATGCTGATGTTACCTTTTTCAACATGGTCTTTTATGAAATGATATCTCACATCAATGTGCTTTGTCTTGGAGTGCATAACAGGATTTTGAGAGACTGAGATGGCTGATGTATTATCACACATTATAGGACAATCAGCAGTCTTGATCTCATAGTCTACCAATTGCTGTTTAATCCACAGCAATTGTGAGCAGCAGCTACCCGCAGCTATATATTCTGCTTCAGTTGTTGAGGTTGAAACAGATGTTTGCTTTTTGCTGGCCCAGGAAACAAGTCTATTCCCTAGGAATTGACATGTCCCACTTGTGCTTTTCCTGTCAACCTTACAAGCAGTAAAATCAGCATCAGAATACCCTATAAGATTAAAAGATGAGTCCCTTGGATACCAAATACCCAAGTTAGATGTATCAATTAGATATATGATGATTCTTTTGACAGCCTGTAAGTGAGACTCCTTTGGATCTGCTTGAAATCTAGCACAAACACAAACAGCAAACATAATGTCAGGCCTACTAGCAGTTAAGTATAAAAGTGAGCCAATCATCCCTCTATAGAGAGTCATGTCCACTTTCTTGCCCTTTTCATCTTTGTCAAGATGGTAGTTGGTGGCCATTGGTGTACTGAAGCTGTTTGCATTTTCAAGCCCAAATTTCTTGATAACATCCTTTGCATATTTGGCTTGATTAATGAAGACACCAGTTGAACTTTGTTGAATTTGAAGTCCTAGGAAGAAATTGAGTTCTCCCATCATGCTCATTTCGAATTTACTCTGCATAAGCTTTTCAAATCTTTTGCAAAGATTTTCATTAGTAGATCCAAATATAATATCATCAACATAAATTTGAACAAGTAAAGAATGACCTTTATGTTTCATAATAAAAAGAGTAGTGTCAATTTGACCTCTCACAAAGCCTTGAGATATCAAGAACTTTGAAAGGGTCTCATACCAGGCCCTTGGAGCTTGCTTGAGTCCATATAGTGCTTTCCTTAATTTGTATACGTCTTCTCTTCTTGAATTATCCATGAATCCAGGTGGTTGTTCCACATAGACTTCTTCTTGCAGTTCACCATTGAGAAAGGCACTCTTCACATCCATTTGATATACCTTGAAGTCTTTGAAGTATGCATAAGCCAAGAATAATCTGATGGCTTCTAGTCTTGCAACAGGAGCGAATGTCTCATCATAGTCAATTCCCTCCTCCTGTCTGTATCCTTGAGCTACAAGTCTTGCCTTATTCCTGGTGATATTTCCATTTTCGTCCATCTTGTTTCTGAAGACCCATTTTGTTCCAATCACAGTTTGTCCTTTGGGTCTAGGAATAAGTGACCAAACTTGACATCTATCAAATTGGTTCAGCTCTTCTTGCATAGCTTCCACCCAGCTTGGATCTTCCAGAGCTTCATCTATCTTCTTGGGTTCAATATGTGAGACAAATGCTGTAGAATACATGCATTCATTTCTTGTAGCTTGTCTAGTTTGAACACCAACATCAAGATCTCCAATGAGTTAAGTGATAGGATGATCTTTAACTTCTCGAACATCAGCAGGTTGAACTTGTCTATTGGCAGAGTTGAGTTCTTGAGAAGTGGAGATGTCTGAAGCTTGGTTTTCTAAAGGATATGTTAATTCCAAAGTAGGTTGTAATACTTCTGGTGTAGAAGGGAAGATGGATTCTGGACTTTCTGAGTTTTCATTTGCTGGATCATTTTCACTTCTAGAAGGTTCTATCAAGTTAATCCTTGGAGGAACTTGTGAAGATGTAGGTTCAGCAGAGTTGGAGCTTGGTTGTTCTGTGCCTGTCTCATACTCATCAGAATCGTTAGACACCTTAGGAGCCATATGTGGCCCAATAAAATCAAATTCATCAAAAGAGACATGAACAGATTCAACAACTCTAAGAGAAGTTTTATTATAAACTCTATAAGCTTTTAAAAATTTGGCATATCCCAGAAATATTTCTTCATCACTTTTGGATTCAAATTTACCTCTATGTTCTTTTCCATTGTAAAGAACATAGCATTTGCATCCAAATATTTTGAAGAAACCAATATTGGGAGCTCTGCCCCTCCATATTTCGTATGGAGTTTTGTTATGGAATTTATTGATAATGGACCTATTTTGAGTGAAGCAGGCAGTGTTCACAGCTTCAGCCCAGAAATACATAGGCAGTTTTGCTTCGGCAATCATGGTCTTCCCAGCTTCTATAAGAGTTCTGTTCTTTCTCTCAGCAACTCCATTCTGTTGAGGTGTACCAACGGCAGAGAAATTGTGACCAATTCCATGATCATCGCAATATTTAGCAACACCATTGTTTTTGAATTCTGTCCCATTGTCTGATCTGATATCAGCAATGTCATCCAGTTTCTGTGTTTGAAGTCTTCTGAAGAGTTCTGTTACGATGTCATATGCTTCATCTTTAGAAGACATCATCTCAACCCAGGTGAATCTTGAGTAGTCATCAACTACTACTAGTGTATATTTGCTGCCACCAAGGCTTGTAGTAGTGACAGGACCGAATAAATCCATGTGAAGGAGCTGTAGAGGTCTGGATGTTGATAAGCATGACTTGCTTTTGAATGATGACTTGTGTAATTTGCCCAACTGACATGCTTTACAGAGCTTGTCAGGATCAGCCGATATCTTTGGCAGACCAACAACCAGGTTGTCCTTTGATAACTTCACTAAATATTTAAAGTTAAGATGGCTAAGTCTTTTGTGCCACAGCCAGCAGTTATCCTTTGATGTTTTTGCCATTAAACATAGGCTTGATTTTCTCCCTACTGCATTCAAATCAACCACATAGACATTTCCTTTTCTGAAACCAGTTAAGATTGTTGAGCCGGTCTCACTATCCTTGATAAAGCAGTGCCTTGTGGTGAATTGACATATCAATCCCTTATCACAGAATTGTGATATACTTAGAAGATTGTGTTTCAATCCTTCTACTAGGGATACTTTGCTGATGGACAGACTTCCTCTAATTATACTTCCATAGCCGATTGTCTTTCCTTTTGAGTTGTCACCAAAAATTACTGAGGGACCTTTGGCTTCAGCAATATTTGAGAGAAGATTTTGATCACCAGTCATGTGCTTTGAGCAGCCACTGTCCAGATACCACAAATCTTTCTCTTCTTCACTGACGGCCATAAAGCATTCCTGAAATAAAATCATTTAAGAATATGGTCCCCTTTTTTATTTTTGGGTCCTTAAGGTTAGCAACCTTTTGGAATCCATACCTGTTTAACCTTTGGAGGTGTGAATCCTCTAGGTTTGGGTATGAATCTCAGAAGGCATTCATGAATTTCGTGACCAAGGCCTTTACAGAAATAGCATTTATGAAAACCTTGAACATGTTTAATGATTTCTTTTGAAGTCTTATTACTGTCAGCAGTCTTGGAAGCGATCGTTTTACTGATAGCAAGCTTATTGGATTTAGGCCGATAATGCAATTTCTTAGTGATATTAGGTTTAACAAAGATAGACCTTTTATCAAAAGATTTCACATTTTCAGGCAAAATTCCTTTGAGCTTTTTATCAGCAGAGTTGGAATCAGTAATCTTTCCTTTGACAAATTTAATAAGTTTGAGTTGAGAAGTCTTTGACTTGTTATCAGTCATCACTGTTTTCTTAGGATGACTGATAGCAGGTCTTTGTTGCTCAGACTCCTTATTATCAGTGTCATTAATCTTGACAGATTGCTTACCCTTGGACTTGTCTATTTTGTTTTTGGGATAAACAAATGGAACTTTGTTAAAACCAAGTCCTTGCTTTTCCCTTTTAGAAGATTGCTGATTATATATAGACCACTTCTTCAGCCACTTCTTCAGCAATTGCTTCAGTTGTCTTATTTTCTTGAGAACTAGATGGACTTCCTACATTGAATTCTCTTTAGAAACCGATACCAGTTTTGTCAACAAGAGTTTTTTTATTTGAAAGAATGGTATCAAAATTTCCTTTTGAATTATTCCAAGTATCGACAACTTTTTGAAGGTCGTCTTTCTCAGAATTGATTTTCTTTATGTGTTCAAGTAGGAATTCCACTTTTTCAGTTAAAGCTTTGTTCTCTTTTTGAATTTTGATACTCTCAGCTTGATGTCTATTGAGATCTTTGATTTCAGACATCAAGGTAGATTTCTCAGAGACAGTCAGTTCATGCTTTTTGGCTAATTTCACATATGTAGTTTTGAATTTAGAAAATTCTTCCAGCATGTCTTTGTTGGCTTAGATGAGTTCTCCCTTTGAGGGTTCATTGAGCTCATCATCATCACTATCATCCTGTTGAAATGGTAGTGACCTTACTGAGTCATGGGGTGATTCCCTAGCCATAAGACATATATTTGCTTCCTCAGCAAAGTCACAAGAATCATCCTCTTCAGTATCTGTGTCACACCAAGTGGGCAAGTTGCTTTCATTTAAGTCTTCAGCCACCATCCCTTTTTGTTTTTGAAATTTAGACTCGGGACGTTTTTTGTAAAATTCATATTTTGGCTTTGGACATTTTGAAGCGAAATGACCTGGCTTCCTACAATTAAAACAGACAAGCTCATTTTCCTTTTGATAGTCAGAAGTTTTATAAGGAGCAGCAGTTTTTGGAAGAGCAGCTGTTCTTTGAGGAATGGCGGTCTTGTGAGGGGACTGCCTATGGGATGACTTGTTAAACCTTTTGAAACGTTGATATTTCTTAACAAACATTGCAAAGGCTTCGTCTGAAAGAATATCATCACCATCACTGGATGTAGATGAGATTTCATCAGGTGTAGAACAAGGAGGTTCAACAGACATGGCTGGTAAGGATAAATTTTTAAAACTCTTTTCCATTTCTTGAGCTTGTTGGATCTCAAGCTCATAGACTGAAAGACTTGCATAAAGATTTCTAAGAGACAATTTATTCAAGTCTTTTGATTCTTTCATGGCAGTGATCTTTACATGCCACAGACTACCTAGTGCATTAAGAAATCTCATGTTTATTTCTTTCTTTTCATATTTCTTTCCTAAAGAATAGCAAGAGTTTACTACCTCATAGAATCTGTCGTATGCGCTTCGTAGAGTCTCTTTAGGATCTTTCTTGAATGAGTCAAACTTCTGGATGCAAGTGTACAGCTTGTTGTTTTTGGTTTCACCATCACCTTCTAGATATTCCAGTATAGCTTCCCACATTTCCTTAGCAGTATCCAGATTAATGATCTGCTGGTATGTGCTGATGTCAACGCAGCTGGTGATGATGTTAATTGCTTTTCCATCCAGAGCATCATTCTTCCTATCTTCTTCATCCCATTCTTCTTCAGGTTTTGGGACTTCAGGATCAGCAGTTGGATCAAGTGCAGCTAGAGTATTTGGCTTCATGGGAATTCTTGGTCCATCTGTAACACATTTCCATAAACGTTTTTCAATAGAGTTCATGTGTCTTTTAACTTTATCTTTCCAGATATAGGACAAGTTGAGGATGGCTGATCTTGATAGGACAAGATCAGCAGTTCTCAAAACGTTGGAATTCTGGAAATCAACAAACAATAGCAACTCACAAGCACACAGAAATAGACAAGGATTTTAATATAGTTCACACTTATGAATAAGTGCTACGTCCACAACCAAAGTGGTCAACTTTGGATTTGAAAAATGTGTACTAAGTTTTCCACTAGAATCTATACAGGATATATCTCTAATGGATTGTGTACAAAAATTGGTTGACCAAGTGTTTGTGGGAGAATTAATATCTATAAAGATATAATTCTCGTGAGCTATGAATGCTAAGGGGTTGCAATCAATGAAGAGCTGTATAGACTGATCGTCACAGAGTGGAGCTCTTCAAAGAATGTTTTACAGATAGGGCGTTTAAGCTTTTAATGCACTAGAAGAAGATGAAGATTTTTGAGTTGTAGCTTCTTGATGTATGATTTTTTTTTTTTTTTTAAATGCTTCAATGGAGTCTTCTTTATATACTCAGAGGAAGCCTTGTAGCCGTTGGAGATCTTCATCAATTGGATAGTTTGAATTTAAGAGCATTAAATGCTCTAATGTTGCTGTTGAGATCTGATAGGTGGTTCTGCAGGATTCAGACTGAATTCTGTCACTTTGCCAAAAATAGGTAGACTGTGGTTACAGGCAGAGTGTCCTTTTCTGAGATGAATGCCTAAAATGGAAAGGATCATTGAATGCGTTTTGCAGGTTAACGTTGTGTCACAATCAATGTAAGACTTGGCTGATGTCTTGAGGCATGTCCATGGCAATTCTATATCGGTTGTTCTTGGGGTCTTCTTCTTGGCTGATGAAGCTTGGCTGAAGCAAACTTGTCTGATATCTTGATGGACTCTGCTGATGCAAGCTTTGGCTAATGACCAGAAGATCGCTGATATGAACACGGCTGATGTACTACAGGCTATCTTCTTTAGGCTAATTACAATAAGCAACCCTAAGCTATTCAAGCTAGGTCTAAGTACAAGTTGCCACTCTAACAGACACGCAGGCCCATTAGTCACATTGGCTTAGACTTAGGTTATGGATACAAGCAAATCTATATAAATTACAACAGTTCGTTTGAACTTGACCTCGACCTGCGAGGTTCATTTTAACTTTGACCTTGACCTGTGAGGTTCGTCTGACCTCATCCTGCAAGGTTCGTTTGAGCTTTGACCTCGACCTGCGAGATTCGTTTGAACTTTGACCTCGACCTGCGAGGTTCATTTGAACTTTTACCTCGACCTATAAGGTTCATTTTATTTGACCGTTAAATTCCATTTGAATTGACCTTGAAGTTTAACAAGGCTCGTTTACAAATTCGAAGGAACTTAACAGAGCTTCCAAGATAGTGAATGGGTCAATTTGTAACTGTTCAGCAATTAAGGGCCCAAGTTGTAACTGTTTAGCAGTAAATGGGCCATATTGTAAATGCCCATAGTGGAGGGACCAAGGTTAAAATTGATGCAATTAAGGGCCTAGGATTGTAACTGCCTAGTATTTAAGGACCTAAATTGTAACTGTTGCATTAGAGGAGGAACCTGCTTGTAAGTAATGGAGGAAAATGTGTAACTGCCTCGTATTAGTAGGTTGAACGTGTGGGTTCATGTGCGGTGCAATATAGGCACGCCAAATCCCTCTCCGTTGCATAATAAGGCAAGAATGACTCCAGCTGCCTCCGACAGTGCGTGGGGGCACGTCAGCGCTCTTGGATAGCGACTTTTTACTGTGCTGGCGTTGTTTGGACTAGGCGAACCTTGTTGTTGTCTTTAATTTTTTTATTGCACTCACTGTCTTAGCTTGCTTATGAAAGATTACAGAATGAGAAAGAAGAAAAGATATGAACACAAGACAGGAACCAAAGAGAGAGGACCCGTGCCTTCTCTGATCATTCGGATGGATTTATATATACACTCTTAGAGACTATGTACTTTACATCTTAGCCAAACATACAAGGAATATAGACTTCTATACAAATACAATGAAGAGTTGTAAAACGAACAGATTACTGAATATATACATTACACACTTATGCATTTCACACTTGCTTGCTAACACCCCCCTTCAAGCCCAGCGGAACTGGGCGGAGCTGGAGCTTGTCTGAAAGAACGGAGAGACGAGGAAGGGATAGGCCTTTAGTGAACATGTCCGCCACTTGATCTCGAGTGGGGATGTACTGAACACGAAGAAAACTACAATGCTGAAGTTCACGCACAAAGTGATAGTCTATCTCTATGTGTCGTGTACGTGCATGAAACACGGGATTGCGAGACATGTGTAGTGCTGACATGTTATAACAGTGGAGAATTGGGGCAGAAAGATGTAAACCAAGCTCACGAAACAGAAACCCAAACCATTTTAACTCAGCAGCAGTTGTCGCCAACGCACGGTACTCGGCTTCACTACTGGATCGAGCAACAGTAGACTGCTTCTTTGAAGTCCAAGCCACTAAGTTTGGCCCAATAAAAATACACGCACCAGAGGTGGAGCATCGATTTGAGGGGTCTCCAGCCCAATCGGCATCCGAAAAGGCGCGAAGACTCATATCAGAAGAAACCGTAAAATTGAGACCAAGAGAGATAGATCCTTTGATATAACGAAGTATTCGTTTCACTGCTTGGAGATGAGTAGACCTCGGCTCATGCATGTATTGGCACACTTGATTAACGGCAAAAGATATATCAGGATGAGTTAACGTTAAATACTGCAGTCCGCCTACCATGCTTCTATATGTAGTGACATCTCGAAATTGGATCCCCAAAGCAAAGGCAGTAAGATGTGATCCAGGAATCAAGGGAGTTCGAGTTGGTTTGCAGTCAGCCATGTTGAATTTATGAAGTAAATCAGAAGCATACTGAGTCTGTGAGAGGCATAAATCTTGAGACAAGAGGGAGGCTTCGATACCCAAAAAAAATCCCAGTGGCCCCAAACGACGACTATCAAATGTTGCACAAACACGATTAATAACCGAAGACACTTTTGAAGCAGAAGATCCGGTGATAATTATGTCGTCAACATATACCAAAATAGCGACAGTAGAGGAAGACGTATGCCGAAGAAAAAGAGAACTGTCTGCTTTGCTATTGAAAAACCCGAGAGTTATCAGAAAATCATGGAGTTGCTGAAACCATGCGCGAGGGGATTGCTTAACTCCATAGATAGCACGATGTAACTTACAAACATGAGTTGAGCAAGACGTGTTGACGAACCCCGGTGGCTGAGTCATATAGACTTCTTCATGAAGAATGCCGTTAAGAAAAGCATTACGCACATCAAGTTACTCAATAGGCCATGAGCGAGAGTGTGCTAGAGCAAGAACAGAGCGAATTGTAGGAGGTTTTACAATAGGACTGAAGGTCTCTTTATAATCGATCCCTTCTTGTTGTGTGTACCCTTGAGCTACAAGACGAGCCTTGTAATGCTTAATGGATCCATCTGCACGACGCTTGACCTTATAAACCTAACGACTACCTACCACATTCATCTGAGGGGTGCGAGGTACAAGAGACCACGTACTATTTTTATGAAGAGCCTGAAGCTCTTTAGACATCGCCTGATACCAATGAGGGAGATAAGCAGCTTGGCGGAATGTCCGTGGCTCATAATCTGGAGACTTGGCATTTGAAGCAACGAGAGCTTTAGGCAAAGGATGCCGAGACATGATGTCATTTATACTTTTATAACGCAGTGGAATCGAAGCTGAAGAAGAACTTTCAGCAGTATCCACTGAAGTCATAGGCGAACTTTTAGTAACATCAAGTGACCCAAACGGAATTGGGCTGTGCTGGAAAATGGGATGAGTGGATTTTACAGCCGGATGTATTTGATCAAGTGCAATAGAAGGCGAAGTGGTCACAGAAACTCGAGGCTGTGGAGACGAGTTGGAGGTAGAACTGGAATTGTTCTGTGCTGGAACAGTAGAAATTACAGGACTGGAAATGTTTTGTGCTGGAACAGAAGAAGCCACGGGGTCGGAGATGGGGCCCAAACTCGACACAGCAGGAAGCCTGGGTGATGATAAGTCTAGACAGGAGCTCGGGCTCAATTGAACATGCTGAGTAGGACGAGAAGAGGACTGGCCAAAGTCAGGAACATGAAGATCAGGTGATTCAGTTGTATTAGATGTCTTTGAGAAGGGAAAACAAGATTCATCAAATAATACATGTCGAGATATGTATATCTTACCAGTGGTTCTATCCAAACACCGGTAACCCTTACGTAATTGATCATATCCCAAAAAAATGCACACAACAGATTTGGGCATAAGCTTGTGTTTGTTGTAAGGAGTAAGATGAGGAAAACACACACACCCAAAGGTTTTCAGTAACCGATAATCTGGTTTACGTTTCAACAATTTTTCGTAGGGAGAAATGTATTTTAATCGTCGCATAGGTAAGCGATTAATTAAAAATATAGCGGTTGAAAACGCTTCTAACCAAAAATCCTGGGGAACATTGGACTGTGCTAGTAAGCAGAGACCCATTTCAATGATATGCCGGTGCTTCCTTTCAACTGTTCCATTTTGTTGCGGAGTGTAAGCACACGTAATATGATGACGAATACCATTATGAATTAAGAAATTGGTGAACTGGCGATTGACGAACTCGCCCCCTCCATCAGTTTGGATGGCCTTGACAGTATGTATAGCAGATATTTTAAGAGATAGTTGGTTCTCAATTTGAGTTTTGAAGTCCGAGAAAATAGACAAAACATCTGATTTGAGCTTAAGAGGAAATAACCACACATATCGCGAAAAATCATCTACAATAGACAAATAATAGTGAAAACCAGATTTAGAAAAACGGGAGAAGGACCCCAAACATCTAAATGCAATAAATCTAAAGGTTTTATTGAATTGAAATATCTTGTAGAAAAAGGAAGATTACAAGACTTGCCCATAGGACAAACATGACACAAACCATTGTTTATTTTAGATCCGCTAACCGGTATCTGAGATTGACGAACTAAGTACTGCAAGACTTGTGATGAGGGATGGCCCAGTCGAGCATGCCAAGTAGATGATGAGGCTCGTTCACCAATGAGTGCCAAAGGATTGATTTTAGGTGTAGGAGTAAAGGACAAATGGTAAAGACCTCCCGAGCTACTGCCAGAAAGCACTATTTGTCTCGTTTGGTTGTCCTTCACACGAAAGCCAAAACCGTCAAGTTCAAAAAAGCAGTTATTGTCTAAGGAAAATTTACGAATAGATAACAAGTTTTTATGCATTTGAGGAACACATAAGACATTACGCAAATTAAACATTTTACTCCCATGAAACATGTTAGATTGGCCAATATGAGAAACTGGTATAGAGGAACCATTCGTTATTGTAACAGAATCAGTACCTTGATATGGAGAGTACTGGGACAACATCTCAGGTGAGCTAGTCATGTGATTCGTCGCACCCGAATCTAAAACAAAGGAAGTTGGGGCCATGTAGGAGGATTGAGGTGGTGCATACGAACTAGAAGAATTGGAATATGGAGAAGGACCATACTGAGCACTGTAAGCCATATTGTTACGCTGGTAACACTTATCAGCAAGATAACCGGAGCGATGGCAAATCTGACACACAGTGTTGGGGTCTAGAATCTGGAAGGGATTGGGAGGCATATATCCATGATTCTGCGAACCATGAGACATATTAAAGGACGGAGAGGTTGGAGGAGGGTTGGGAAGAATACCACGTCCAGGGTTAGGACCTTGGTTATTTCGCCAAAATTTCTTTCCTCGACCTCAACCACGACGACCCATACCACCCCGATTGGTGTTTGCAGCGATATGTCCGAACTGTGATACAGTTGGGAGAAAATTCTGGGCGGTGTTTGGGACTGGAGGAGAATTTTGAGTGGTGTTGGGTGAATTTTTGGTTGAGCTGTGGTGGGATTCAGGGACAAGATAGAAAATCTGAGTTGTAAGGCCTCTTCTTGAAGAAGAAGATCTTGGAAATTGTCCACGGTCATGTTCTCTTTAGCATTGTGAACTGTGATGAATTCTTTATAGGAGGAGCCTAAACCACCTAAGATTCGACGTTGCAACTCTGCATCGGTGATAGGGTCTCCTACCAAGGCCAGAAAATCAGCAATGGTGGTGGCACGAAGCAGAAAATCATCCATGGACATATCAGAATGACATTTTAAGGTATTAAATTCATCTCTCAGTTTATTGATATGGATTTGAGACGAAACTCCATAACGCTTGGCTAAGAAATTCCATGCCTCAGTTTTACAAGAATTAATACGGGTTTGGATTTTATTAGTAACTGTGGCTTTTATCCATCCTAAAATTAGACCTGAAGCCTGAACAAAAAGTGAGAAATCAAGATTGGGGGTGACATTGTCTGGGAGAGATTCTGGTGGTGGGATGGTGTTAGAAATAGCATCAGTGATTTTATGAGTTTGTAGGACTGACATGAACAAAGAGCTCCAATTAAGATAGTTATTTTTCGTAAGATGACAGTGTGCCATATACGATTGGATGTTGAGAAAGAGAGGAAGAGGATTATTACCATGGAGAGTACTAGCAGAATTTAGAAAATTTGATCCGGATGCACCAGTGCTGTTGATAGAATTTACAGACTTCTCCATGACTCAAGAAAGCTCTGATACCATGAAAGATTACAGAATGAGAAAGAAGAAAAGATATGAACACAAGACAGGAACCAAAGAGAGAGGACCCGTGCCTTCTCTGATCATTCGGATGGATATATATATACACTCTTAGAGACTATGTACTTTACATCTTAGCCAAACATACAAGGAATGTAGACTTCTATACAAATACAATGAAGAGTTGTAAAACGAACAGATTACTGAATATATACATTACACACTTATGCATTTCACACTTGCTTGCTAACAACTTAGAGGTCAACCATGGTCGCTGGCACCATGCTGCTTTGCCTAGGTGAGGATCGAAATGGGTCTTCAGCTTTTTCTTCTTCCCTCTCCCATTCTCAATCCTCCACCTTCTCCGGTGCATGACTGGTGGGCGGTAAAGCAGTGACAGGTCCAATAACTTCCGGTAATGTGTGTGGGCACGTCATTTTTGTGTTAGTGGCAATTTTAATGTCGCCAACGTCATCCAGTTGGTGCGTACCGACCTGCGCTGTTTGTTTGCTGGTAGTTTGATAAATGCAAGTGGGATTTTTTTGCAGCTGTTCATCCCACGAAGCAATCTTTGATCTGGTCTGCCGCCCATCTGAGTTCTTCTTAATGTTTTCCCTGCCAATGAAGAAGATGATGGAGTATTGTGGAAACCATAGAACTGTCGTTGAATATTGACTGGGAAGTGGGATTTTGTGGTGGGGCTTTTAATGGGATTTATCTCGCTCCATCATATATGACATGTTGACCCTCCACGAAATGGAAAAATGTTATGTTTTTTCCATGACCACCAAATCCCACATGAAAAATCTTTGATGAGCTTGTTCTCACGGATGAAGAAAAAAGTGATTTGCTTCAGCTTTTCTGATTTTTCTCGTTTCTCGGCAATAAAACCAACTGATGATGCCGAAAAAATTAGGTGCATCGGAGGTGCCAAGCTAATCGTTGCCGTGTCCCGGATGTCGGATATCTGGCATGTGTATGTATCCGTAAAAAAGATATCGTGAGAGGGGCGGGGAGGGTTCTCCACTATAATCCTCCGGCGTGAAAATCAGTCTCCAGCCATGAGAGAAAGAATGAAGCCGTATACTTTAACTGTAACTAGTGGCTTACCTTGGGTTGGCATAGGAAGGGGTATATATACACCCGCATGGGTCGGGCCTTTATTAATTTCGGGCCCACTTGTTTGAGTGAAGCCCATACATTTTGACCCGAGCCGAAATATGCACATCATTTATGTCTTTGTGTTTGATATAATCTTTTCTTTTTGGGTGGGGTTTGTTTTGAATATGTACGGAGTTACCAATTTTAAACTCCGAAGATCATGCTAATTTCCTAAAAAGGAATAACAGGAATCCTGTTGATTATAGGTCTGACATTTCTCATCAGGTTAGTGAATTCACTGGAGTTACCAATTTCAAGCTTTAGTTCAATTCTTTAAATTCTTAAAGACGTGCAGTTTCTGGATTGCCTTCATTGTCAAACCCGCCACCATCCGTACTATTCTCAGTCTTGCCATAACGAACAATTGGCATCTTCGTCAGCTTGACATTAATAATGTATTTCTTTACGGAACCCTCTATCACAACCCCCTGGTTTCATCGATACAGCTCACCCTACTCATGTCTGCAAATTGCACAAGGCCATTTACAGGCTCAAACAGGCACCCCGAGCATGGTATTCCGAATTGGCATCTTTTCTTCTTGGCTTAGGTTTCAAACGATCACTTGCGGATGCCTCATTATTTATCATGCATCATACCACTACTCATATTTTTCTCATTGTCTATGTGGATGATATCATAGTAACTGGTCCTAATGCTCCTAGTCTCGGTGCTTTTATTCAACGATTGGCTACCAAATTTTCCTTAAAAGATCTTTGTAATCTCTCTTATTTTTAGGCGTGGAAGTAACACCCACTGCTCATGGTTTGTTTCTAAGTCAACACAAATACATAATTGAGTTGCTTGATCGCATGCACATGCATGCTTGATGCCAAGCTGGCTACAACTCCAATGGCAGCAAGACATACCATTTTAACTCTCTCTTCTGGCACGCTGTTTGACAGCCCCACAGATTACAGAGCTGCTGTAGACAGTTTACAGTATCTAACAATCACTCGACCAGACGTTGCGTTTGTGGTTAATAAACTATCTCAGTTTATGCACAAGCCACGCAGTGTTCATTGGGCTGCTCTAAAACAATTTCTTTGTTACTTAATTATGTGGTACTCTTGACAAAGGCTTCACAGTTTTTCGTCATTTACCTCTTGATCTTCATGCCTTCTCCGATGCAGATTGGGCCAGGAACAAAGATGATTACACTTCTACAATGGGACATATTGTGTTTCTTGGTCGTACTCCTATAGCTTGGAGCTCCAAGAAACACAAATCTATTGCACAATCTTCTACCGAGGCTGAGTACAAAGCTGTAGCTTCAGCCTCTGCTGAACTCATATGGGTTCGAAATCTACTGGGCAAACTAGGTGTTCGGCTTAACAGTCCACCAGTAATTTACTGTGATAATCTGGGTGCCACGCATCTAAGTGCTAATTCGATTTTTCATTCCCGAATGAAGCATCTCGCTCTTGCATATCACTTTATTCGAGAACAAGTTCAAAACGGTTCTCTTCGAGTAACTCATGTTTCAACCGATGATCAACTTGTAGATTTCTTACCAAACCACTGCCTCGTTCTCGGTTTGAGTTATTGATATCCAAGATTGGGCTTTCCAAAAGACCATCCATCTTGCGGGGCGTGTTGAAGATAACGATCCACCCTAGCTACTGTTATCAGCATTTATCTCCTTAGTGTTTGTATTAGACTTCTCATTGTGTAAATCTCTTCTTGTTATCTCCAGTAAATAGCTAGCTAGATCTCATTTTATCCTTCTATTCCTTGTAATTATAAATACTCACATGATTCATTAATATAAGTATCGTTCTCCAAAACTCTCTTTACTGCCTTGAGAAATTATCTAGAGTTGTGCTCAGATTTTAGTACGATGAGCTGTGCTCAGCAACAGGAAAGTTTGCAGAACCGCTGGGTGAAGAAGGATTCGGAATGGTGTTTAAAGATGTTCTTAGAGATGGTACGTTAGTTGCAGTGAAGCAGCTTGACAAAGCTGGGTAGGGGACAAAGGAGTTTCTTGCTGAGGTAGAAACCGTAGGCAACCTACACCATGTTAGTGTGGTGAAGCTAATAGGATTTTGTGTCGAGAAAAGACAAAAGATGCTAGTGTATGAGTATATGAGTAATGGGTCATTGGAAAAATGGATATTTGACAGCAGCAAAAGCATTTCACTTGATTGGGTAATGAGAAAAAGATTTTGCTGGACATATCAAAAGGCTTGGCATATCTTCACGAGGATTGCAGACAACGAATTGCTCATTTAGATGTTAAACCAGAGATCGAATATCCTTCTTCACGAGAACTGCAATGCCAAGCTCTCGGATTTTGGAATGTCAAAGCTAATCAAAAGAGATGAGAGTTGAGTAATGACTGTAATTAGAGGAACTATAGGATATCTTGCGCCAGAGTGGCAGAAAACAAGAATTACCGTAAAAGCTGACATTTATAGTTACGGGTTTGTTTTGCTGGTGGTTATTAGTGGGAGGAAAAATCTAGACTACTCCTTGACCGAATCTTACGTTCATTTGCTGAGCTTGCTGCAGAAGAAATCCCTGGGGAACCGATTGATGGACATTGTTGTTCGCCTATGCATTGTCATAGTAAAGAAGTCATTCAGCTGATTAGGCTTGGAAGCTTTTGGTGAAAGTGAAAATGAGGGTAAAACCCTTGCTTATATAGGAGACCCAATGTGGTCGGGTCGACCCACATGAAAACACGTGAACCGCAGCGAGACGTCATTTTCAGGAATAGAAACAGTCATTTTGAATTTGAAAAGACACGTGCCTTTCCAAGGTAATCATTAAAGAGAATCACTTCCCACACTTTGAGGATGAATCCTCTCTGTGTGAAGTGGGGGGCTACTGAACGGGTGTAGACACCCAGAATTCGTACACCTACATTATACGAATTGTCCTATAAATAATTATTTATATATAAATGGACTAACACTTGTTTTTATGATCATTTCAGGAAACAACCTATCAAACAGGACTAACGACGTCCGCAAACGTAAACAAACTTCAGTTAGATTAACATCAAGGGTCCAGACTGAAGATACAAAGCTTAGAAGGGCCAAAGTGCAAGACACAAAGCCTGAAAAAAGCCAAAAGACAATTTTGGTGCGCTGAAACCACAAAAACATGGTTTGGTGCGCGGGCACCATACCAGGTGCGTCGCGTACCAAACAAGTATTTTGCCTCACAAGTCAAGCCGCTGGTTGCTGAAGACTTTGAAGGCTAAAACAAATCTTCTTGTAAACTTGGGCCGGAGAGTAATACAAATATCTTTCCCTCAACTCACCTATAAATAGAGCTCTCAGCTCTTTCTCTCAAAAAAGAAGAAGAACTCTCTCCCAAGAGACGAACACACACACACACACACACACACACACACTCCCATCTCTCTTTTCATTGAAAGAAGAAAAAAGAAAAGAAGAGTTATCAAACCCTTCCACTTTCTCACACACACAAATATACACAACACAAACACAAAACGTAAGTTTTTCTTTCTTCGTATCGGTAGTAGTGGAAGCAGTCAGGCTATAAGCTAGCTTGATCCAATATAGCACAACGATCTAGAACTTGGACCGAATTCTGTAAAACGACAGAAAGTAACCCCTTCCGCTCGTTAATTTATGTATCCATTTTTAATATGTAAATAATACAATTGAATTGTAAATGTGTACACATTTATTTCAATACATTTGATATCTAAATACATGTATATTACTTGTCATATATTAGTATAAACGGAGGTATTAATACTCCGATATACATTTTCATTCACATAAAATAACAAATCTACTATACTTAAATACGAGCATGCAAATATGTAGAGATCAAAGGGTGAGATGGGTGCGTAAAACCTTCCCAAATAGTAACTTGGCCCCGAACCCACAATCTCAGCTTTTCTCGTTTACTTTATAAACGAAGGTGGCGACTCTATTTTTAAAAATAAATGTGTTTTTTTTTACATTTATCGAACACAATCATAGAGGAAAGTCCAAGAGCGAAAAGGCCCGAGGGAACGATCTCGCAGATCGGGGCACACAACCGGCTCCATATAAACCATCACACGTGGCAAGCATGTGGCACGGGCGAGCTAGATAGACAACACCAAAGCCACTGCAAAGACGAGCTAGAGATCATCGTCTACCACTACTAGAAACACGCTAATTATCGAATGAATTACTATTGGAATTTTCCGTCGGTAATTACTATCGGATATTTGCAAATTACGTGGATTCCGACGTAATTTTAATTTTTAGCGGGATACAATAATATTATCGACAGTAATTCGTATATTCTCATAATATACCTTTTCATCCGATAGTAATTACGCGGAATCGTCCGACATAATTAAGGGAATATTCTTCAAATATTCCCTTTTCATCGTCGAATTTTGGAGATTAATATTCGTCGAATCTCCGTAATTTCGACGGATAATTACTGTCGGATATCCGACAATAAATTGAAATTAAAAACCCTAAATCGAACAGCCCCTCCCCAAATCAACATAGCTTTCTCTTCTCTCTCTCTCTCAGTTTACTCTCTCTCTCTCTCTTCCTTCGCCGTCCGCTCGCCTCGCTCCCCCACCCCACCGTCACCAGCTGCTGCCGCCTTACCGTTGTAAGCCCTAGTAGCTTTTTCTTCTCTCTCTCTCTCTCTCTCTCTCTCTCTCTCTCTCTCTCTCCTTCATCCGTCCCCTCCAGTCCCCCACCGTCACCACCGCCGTCATCGCCTTGCCGTTGTAAGCCCTCCACCATTACCGGTAAGTTATATACTCATTTTCCTATTTTTTATAATTATAATATTTCTCTCATACACACTCTCTCTCTCTCTCTCTCTATCTCTCTGTGTGAATAGATACCGCCGAACTACGCCGCCGATCCACCGCACGCCGCGTCCCCTCTCTCTCCATATACGTTATTATTTTTTATAATTATATTATTCTGAATTTTTGTAATTGTAATATGTATATGTTAATATATATGTTAATGTATTTTGTGGGTGTAAAAAATTGTATTATTCTGAATTTTGTATAGATTTATTCTGAATATGTTAATATATTAATCTGTATATGTTAATATATATGTTAATGTAATTTTTTTTTTGTCCTAGCTAACTAATTGTAATTTTTTTGTTTATGTTAATCTGTATATGTTAATATATATGTTAATGTGTTCTTATGATTGTTTGGTTTAGTTTTTTTGGGATTTCTTTGATTTCGAAATTTTCTGTTTAAGAATTGTTTTGTGATTATGCATTACTTCGATTGATTTAAGCTGAACTGGGTTTATGTAAATTTTCTGCTTACGAAATTGTTTGTGATTGTGCATTAGGTTGATTGAATAAAGAAGCTGAGTTAGGTTGTAATAATTTATGGATGGTTGGTATTCTAGCATTAGTTTTACTGCATTGGGTTTTCGTAATTCTGTGTCAAGCTTGACTTACGTAAGGAGGATTTGCGACCTCTTGGTTTATTAGTCTAGTCATTTTTATATCTTTTGGTTTTGAGTTTTTGTCTTTTGTAATGGTGGATATCTTACCCACTCCTTTTCCTCTTTCTTGTAATGAAAGCTTAATTTTCTATCAATAAAAGAAAAAAATGCTTGACATATGGTAGATGGGACTGATATTTTGGGATCCCTAGCACTACCCTTTTCTAAATCGGAGTTTGATTATAAGGCCTATGAAAATTCTTACCACTTGGTGCAAAACTAAACAAGTAATCACAGAAAACCAGGGACATAATTTGTAAGGGACCATTCTCTAGAAAATTTTGGCTCAACTCAACACACTAAGCCTATTTCCCAACTAAACAGGCCAACTGAATGAATCTATTTTCATGTTTAACCGAAACCCTTAAACCTAACCTAACCCTAAACTATACCCTTTACCATAAACCGAAACCCTTAAACCTAACCTTAACCCTACTTTAACCCTAACCTAACCCTACTTTAACCGAAACCCTTAAACCTAACCTAACCCTAAACTATACCTTTTACCTTAAACCGAAAACCTTAAACCTAACCTTAACCCTACTTTAACCCTAAACCATACCCTTAACCCCAACCTTTACCCTTAATCACAACCTTAAATTCTAAACCCCAACCTAAACCCTAAACTGGACCCTTAAACCTTAAACCCTAAACATAAACTGGACCCTCAAACCTTAACCCTAAACGCACCCTTAACCTAAAATCTAAAGCTAAACCATATTCTTAAACTTAAAAACCTAACTCTTATCCCTAATCCTAAACCTAATGTTAATCCTAAACCACATCCTTAAACCCTAAACCGCAAACACCAACCCTATACCATAACTCTAGTCACAACCTTAAACCCTACTCTTGATCTTAAACCACGACCTTAACCTTAAAACCTAACCTAACCCTAAACTATACCCTTTACCTTAAACCGAAACCCTTAAACCTAACCTTAACCCTACTTTAACTAACCTAACCCTACTTTAACCGAAACCCTAAAACCTAACCTAACCCTAAACTATACCCTTTACTATTAAACCGAAACCCTTAAACCTAACCTTAACCCTACTTTAACCCTAAACCATACCCTTAACCCCAACCTTTACCCTTAATCACAACCTTAAATTCTAAACCCCAACCTAAACCCCAACCTAAACCCTAAATTGGACCCTTAAACCTTAAACCCTAAACCATATCTAAACCCTAAATACTAAACCATATACGCTAAACACTAAACCTTATCTAAACCCGTTCTAAACCCTTTCTAAACCCTAAACTCTAAATCATATCTAAACTCTAAACACTAAACCCTATCTAAACCCCTAAACCCTATCTAAACCCTAAACTATATCTAAACCTAAACACTATCTAAATCGGTATCTATCATCATATTCTCCAACCCATCTCTAAAGACGTCCCAAATTTCCCACATCAATGTAGGTTTATTGGATTCAAGATGGGAGATCCTTCAATTGAAGTACCTCTTTCATTCGCCGTCGAGCATTTGTGTACGTCGTCATTTATCTCGCCATCGAAGCTTATTTAGAAGAGGTATTCTTGAAAGCATCCAAGGACAACGTAGTTTTGTAATTCTTCATGTCGTTGATAGTCGTCCGTCCTTTCATTGATGCCTACAAATATTGCTCGTGAAGAAGAGTTATCGGCACTTGGGAGTGAGCTCAAAAGGGTTGAAAACTATTCTTATGCTAGAGATGCTACTAAATTTTGTTAAAGCTTAGTCTTAACTCCAGGTAAGGATACTTTGCAATCCTTTTGACCTCACTCCCAAATGCCGATTCTCTTCTTCACGAGCAATATTTGTAGGCTTCAATGAACGATGTGTCGACATAAAGAATTACAAAAATACGTTGTCCTTGGATACTTTCAAGAATTCCTCTTCTTAAATAATCTTAATTTCAGAGATAAATGACGACGTACACAAATTTTATCAAGTAATTGCTCGACGATGAATGAAAGAGGTACTTCAATTGAAGGATCTCCCATCTTGAATCCAATAAACCTACATTAATGTGGAAAATTTGGGACGATCGGCTTTAGAGATGGGTTGAGAATATGATGATAGATACCGATTTAGATAGTGTTTAGGTTTAGATATGGTTTAGGTGATGTTGACCGATGAATTGTGATTACTTAATAGTGTATTCGATCTCATTTTAATCATTTGTTGCTTAATAGGAGTGATGTCATCGATGATCGCAGTTGGATGTATAATCAGAGGTTGCCGAATCGTAATGGTATTACAGATGAGTTCATTAGAGGTTTGAAGAGTTTTATCGAATTTGCTCTAGCGAACCCCAAATACATGAGTGGTAACAACATAAGGTGTCCATGTGATGGCTGCAAAAATCGAAAGTACTTCCCTTCGAAGATTGTTGAGAAGCACCTTCTCCAACACGGGTTTCAAGTTGGGTACAAGCGGTGGGTAGCTCACGGTGAGCAAATCAAAGTATTGACTAGGCCGGAAAGTAACCAGCAGAGGATTCCTGTACATGAACCTGAACCAAGAATACGAGTGTGAACGATGAACCAGTTCGTGGTATGGAAGATATGGTTAGGGATGTTGCTGGTGCTCATTTTGACTGGTCAGAGAACGCACGTCAAGAGGAGCCAAATCCCGCAGCTGGTGAGAAATGTCTGCCGCCGAATAAAGATGATTCATTTTAATTTATGTTATGTATTTTAACTTAATTGTCATCTAAACTTAGCATTAATTGTCATCATTAATATACTAATTTATATATAGACATGTCAGGACGAGCTGGTAGAGGTAGGGGTCGGACACCTAAGGTCCGACTTCTACCTACTTGCATTATAGGTACACAGCTACATGTACCTACGGGAGCCGAGTCTCACTTTTCTCGCCCGAGGATGCACCCGACTCTCCCCACGATCCGATCGGTTGGGTCCTCATCTACTCCAGATGTTGTTGATGGAGATGGTAGGATTATCCTTACCATCTCCGGCCTTAAGCGAAGTAATAATATTTCAGTTTTAAAATTTTAATGCTTCCTTGGTTAAATGTCAATTATATATTTGTGTAATATATTTGTTTAATATATATTTGATGTTTGCGGCGGGTATCCCGATCTTGCTCGCTTTATTGGACGCATTCTACGTACGATGAGGCACGAGGAGTGCGGCCACGTACTCGACTCTGGTGGGATGATTTTAGGGTAAGATAAGATATGTTAATGTTTAATAATTTAATAATTTCTATCAAAGTTTATAATTAATATGTTTAAATTGGTCAAACTTGCGGTGACTTATTGTTGGCTCGAGCACTCGACGCCGAGTCGTTTAGGTTGTTGTACGGTAAGAAGTACGGATCGGATTTACGCCATGAAAAGGCGTGGAATGAGAAGAGGCGAGGGCTCCAGTTTCATCGATGATTTCGGCGCCGGTAAGTACATTATAATAAGTATACTTGATTTAATTTCATTCCTTAAATATATGTTATTTTGTATATATTGTATCTCTATAACAATTTTAACATTTTCACGGTTTACCTCGGCGTGGGATCCGAGGAAGCTAGGGTTGTCGCCGAACGACAAAGCGAGAATAGGCCGAGCTCAACGGGGGGGGTGAAGCACACCTCGGGGTCGATCAACACCTCCGAGCACCACTTACGCATGGTAAGGACTTTAATGTGTTGTATTGTAATTAATACATGCTTTAATTATTAATTCCTGAAAAGATATATAATATATTTTATTGGGTAGCCATGTGGATGCTATGAAATCCATGGCTGAAAGCAGGGCTCTGAGTACAAATAGGTTGTTTTAGAAGGGGTTTGAGTGTAAATAGACTATTTTAAAGGGTTTGAGTGTAAATAGGCTATTTTAGAAGGGTTTGAGTGTAAATAGGCCTTTATTAATTCCTCAAAACATACATAACATAATTTATTGTTTTACTTACGTTTAAATTGATTTGTTGGGTAGCCATGTGGATGCTATGAAATCCATAACAGGCTCGAGTGTAAATAGGTTGTTTTAGAAGGGGTTTGAGTGTAAATAGACTGTTTTAGAAGGGTTTGAGTGTAAATAGGCTGTTTTAGAAGGGTTTGAGTGTAAATAAGCCTTTATTAATTCCTCAAAACATACATAACATACTTTATTGTTTTACTTACAGTTTAAATTGATTTGTTGGGTAGCCATGTGGATGCTATGAAATCCATGGCTGAAAGTAGGGCTCTGAGTGCAAATAGGTTATTTTAGAAGGGGTTTGAGTGTAAATAGACTATTTTAGAAGGGTTTGAGTGTAAATAGGCTATTTTAGAAGGGTTTGAGTGTAAATAGGCCTTTATTAATTCCTCAAAACATACATAACATACTTTATTGTTTTACTTACGTTTAAATTGATTTGTTGGGTAGCCATGTGGATGCTATGAAATCCAGGGCTCGAGTGCAAATAGGTTGTTTTAGAAGGGGTTTGAGTGTAAATAGACTATTTTAGAAGGGTTTGAGTGTAAATAGGCTATTTTAGAAGGGTTTGAGTGTAAATAGGCCTTTATTAATTCCTCAAAACATACATAACATACTTTATTGTTTTACTTACGTTTAAATTGATTTGTTAGGTAGCCATGTGGATGCTATGAAATTCATGGCTGAAAGCAGGGTTCTGAGTGCAAATAGGTTATTTTAGAAAGGGTTTGAGTGTAAATAGACTATTTTAGAAGAGTTTGAGTGTAAATAGGCTATTTTAGAAGGGTTTGAGTGTAAATAGGCCTTTATTAATTCCTCAAAACATACATAACATACTTTATTATTTTACTTACAGTTTAAATTGGTTTGTTGGGTAGCCATGTGGATGTTATGAAATCCATGGCTGAAAGCAGGGCTCTGAGTGCAAATAGGTTGTTTTAGAAGAGGTTTGAGTGTAAATAGGCTATTTTAGAAGGGTTTAATTGTAAATAGGCTATTTTAGAAGGGTTTGAGTGTAAATAGGCCTTTATTAATTCCTCAAAACATATATAACATACTTTATTGTTTTACTTACAGTTTAAATTGATTTGTTGGGTAGCCATGTGGATGCTATGAAATCCATGGCTGAAAGCAGGGCCCATACGTGTAAATAGGTTGTTTTAGAAGGGGTTTGAGTGTAAATAAACTATTTTAGAAGGGTTTGAGTGTAAATAGGCTATTTTAGAAGGGTTTGAGTGTAAATAGGCCGTTATGAAAGGGTTTTGAGTTTAAATAGGCTGCTTTAGAAGGGTTTGAGTGCAAATAGGTTGTTTTCGAAGGCTCTGAGTGTAAATAAGTTGTTTTAGCAGGGCTCTGAATATAAATAAGTTATTTTAGAAGGGGTTTGAGTGTAAATAGATTGTTTTATAACGATTTGAGTCTTAATAGGTTGTTATGAGAATGGAAATAGGCCGTTATGAAAGGGTTTTGAGTTTAAATAGCTTTAGAAGGGTTTGAGTGCAAATAGGTTGTTTTCGAAGGCTCTGAGTGTAAATAAGTTGTTTTAGCAGGGCTCTGAGTATAAATAAGTTGTTTTAGAAGGGGTTTGAGTGTAAATAGACTGTTTTATAACGATTTGAGTCTTAATAGGTTGTTATGAGAATGGATTGAGTTCAAATAGGCTGTCTTAGTAGGGTTTGAGTATATATAGGCCGTTTTTATTGTTTTCTTATAAGTTGATCATGTTATACCTTAATATGTATTGTTCGCTAATTTTAATTTATTATATTTGTAGAATCGACACTATGGTACCGAGGTACCCTACACGATTTATTTGCTGCGACCCCACCACTCCTGCTCCTTTATTCGCCATTGTCTTTGTCGATGAGACTAGAGAAAACATTTGTAAGTATTACTTAAAATATTTTAATTTTATTTTGTTTATTAGTTAATGGTTTTTTTTTATTTTATTTATTTATTTTTTTATGGAAACAGACGGCACCTGCTAGATTTTATTAATAAAAATTAAAGTACAAACTTGAGGGGGACAACCAACCCGGCCCTTATAAATGGGAGGACAAAGGAGCGACCTCGAAGAGAAATACAATTCAAAAAAGACAAAAACAACCTATCTAAGAAATTCGAACTCGAGCAACACCTCTAGCATCCATCCGAATAGCACCTCTAGCGTAAAATTGGGAGATGATTAGCGAGGTATAGACGGAATCAATTTAGAGTCCATAGCAATATTAGCTTTTATCAATAATATTAGTTAATGGTAAATGTTAATATTAATGTTTTTATGTTTTTGTGACACGTAATGCCTATAAGGCGTATATGGACACGCAGGTCGCCGAGGGCTTGTCCACGACCCCGAGTGCAGACGCCATTTGTCGGCAACATTTGGCATTCGTCAACTGAGTCACGGAAGAAGAGGAGATCGCTCTACGGCTTTGGTGACCACGGCGCCCGTGTTGAGACCAGCGGATCGACTTCTTCCACGGCGACCGCGTCTTTCTACACACACCCCAACTGCGAGCGTGCCCCGATCGAGAAGACGCAGACTCGAGCCGGAAGCGAGCCGAGGAGGTGCAGCAGACGCGATGCAGATGTAAAAGAAGCCGAGGATTTGGCGATAGCTAATGCGGAATCCGGGGCTAAGCACTGACTGTTCATGGAACGAAGAAGAAGAAGAAGGGCTCGGCCTACTAGGTCTTCGATTGTCATAATTTATTTGACCCCCTCCACGTAGACACATTATTTTAGTATTGTAATATTTTTTAAATTGTATATATATTAATTTTAATTTAATTTATGTATTATTTGTTAACTATATTGTTGCAATGTTGTGTGTGTGATTGTGTATATATAATTGTTATATCGTGAAAAAAATGAATTTCAAAATTTAAAATTTTAATTTTTTTTATTTTTATTTAAAATTACTGTCGGAGCTCTGACAGTAATTAAAAAAATTTTCTAACATTACTGTCGGAGATCCGACAGTAAAAAATAATAACGACAGTCATTTTCTGTCGGAGATCCGTCAAAAATGTAACGACTATCCGACAGTAAACTAACCCATTGTTAATGGTCGTTATCGTTTATTGTCGGAAATATATCGCGAATATTATCCGACATATATCCGACAGAATATCGTCATTCCGACGGAATTATCGTCGCATCACGATCCGCGGATCATCGACGTGCGGATCATCCGACAAGCTACCGTCGAGAGAAATTACCGTCGAAGGTTTATCGTTTAGCGGTTCCGACAGTAAATTCATAATTACTGTCGGAATTTTTTAATTAATGTCGGATTTCTCCGACAGTAATAACGTGTTTTCTAGTAGTGTACAAGCTCGTGGAAAGCAACCTAAGCCATGTGACAGACCAGGTCATTTACGGGTTACGCGAGTCCATATGGCCACCTAGCGGAAGGCACGACTTGAGTATATTCTAGGCCAATCGCTTGGGCGACCTCGGTACTTAGTGACCAAAACCTCTATCTGGACGAGCTCTCTTATAACTGTTCCTTACACATGGACTGTCCCTATTGGATATTCTGGAACGTATTCCCAACATGTCAGAGGTCTGCTCCACTCTCCCACTTACTGGCAGAAAAGTACCAAGACCACCGTACGACCAGCTGGCCACGATCTCATAAGCCTGCCACTGCAGCCTGATAGAGTAAGGAGACAAAAGAGGTGTGCAGGTTGGTCTCCTGTTGGCCTCCTTCGGATGGCCATCTCAGCCATCCACCAGCCTATAAATACTAAGGTATCACATCCCTTCATTTCTCTATGTAATCTGAACACCAGCATACACCATTGCTCTCTTCTTTCTCATAGTTTGCTAGAGAGAGAGTGATAAAGCCTCATTCGCAGACTTAGCTCTCTAGATCAAGCCATTGTTATACCCTCATACTGATTCTCACACAGGAAGGTTATAGCTGGGATACTCCCAGCACCCCTAACAGTGCTGCTCTGTTGATCTCAGGCTACTCTTCCCAAGAGCACAATAAGAGCATTCTCAGTAACTCAACCGGTGTCCGACTAGACTACATACTTATCACACACGTGGTCACCACACTCCTTTTGGCGTGATCAAGGACCAACCCTCCAGAATCTAATTTGAGAGTTGCATCCCTTCTTACATGACTATTACGATTCGCTGACCATACTACCTGCAAAGGTTCTTCTACATTTGTACTATTACCCTCATCACGAAGTTCCAACAAAATCATAGATAAGTAGCATATATCTTTGGCAGATGAGCTGTAATAGAAGCAAAGCCCAGTCCGCAAGACTACATTTTTTCCCGTGAGAAGTATGAACCTCTCCAGTGAGAGTCATCCGTGAATCGTATTGTTTGAGAAACAGAATCATCGTTGTTTTTCCAAGTTTCTGATCCGTTAGGTGACAGAAACAAAGTTGAGGTAAGGGCTGATGTAAAACAAAGGCAAGAGGTTATTGTAGCTACTAATGGCAAGAAGATGATAATAGCCATGAGTGAAAAATGAGACTGCAAGTGGCTAGATATCGTGCAGATATGGTGTCAATTATATATTTATATATAAAAAAAATAAAAATAAAAACCCTTCCCTCTCAATTAGAAACTCAGCCTGAAATAAAATTTGTTGGCTGTTAAAAAGAAATTTTCATGCCGGTAGAGGAATTCTGAAACTGCTGATTGTGTAGAATTCGGTAAAACAAAAAGTACTTTATCGAATTATTTGAGGGCGTACGAATATCTGAGTAGCTGCCCTCCAAAAGATACTTTGTCGCCGTCATGACTGTATGTGACTGTAAAGAAGGGACACTCATGCATTGTGTGTTTGTTAACTTCTTCAATCATCTCGGCAAGCTTCAGTCAATGGAGTATGAGCTTTGTTGTCTCATACTAGCCAGCTATAAGGAATTTATCTCAAAGTTCCAGTGATCCCCCAAACAAATATTTTAAAAAGGATATATAGACATTCGTGAAACAAATGAAAAGAAGAAATAGTAAGCCTTCAAGCATAAAAAACAAACTTTAAAGAAAACAATGTAACAAGAAGAAGATTTTAGTTTTAATTTTTCTATTTTGAATTTTGTGTCTTATATTTGTTTTTTTTTCTTTCTTATACTTCATTTGTGTTCTTTTATCTCCACCGACGTGTATGCTAGGGAGTTAGTCTTGTAGGAAATCGAGAATATGACATTATCTACCACATTTACGAGAACCACGACCACCACCACAATCTCGACCTCAAAACAAATTATACTAGCCGCAGTTAGGATTACGGGAGTTTGAGATTGTTGGGTGGCAGATTTGAGCCAACCGGTTTGGGGGGTTGTCGGCTATGAGCGAAAGGTTGGAGGTGAGAGAGACACTAGAAAACTTCTTTTGAAGGGTTTCTTCTTGTTCAAGTAGATCCGTAAGGTCATCTAGGGTGGTCGTAGGAGAGTGTTTAAAGAGGTGATGAACTCTTTGTATTCCGATCCAAGACCATCAACGATATGATCAATAAGATCGTGTCGAACACGGATCGCCGGAGGCATTTAAAGCATCGAAATGGACTTGGCTTCAAGCAAGTAGTCAAGAATCGCAATGGATTGGTCGATTTTTGAGTGAGGGAATTGAGCTTTGAAAGTTTTGTAGCTACGTGACTCAAACTAACTACTCAATAAGTGTAGATATTATCAAAGATGTGATAACAACTACTAGACATTAGTAAAATGCAACGGAATTAGTAAGTTAATAACTCTTAGAAGTAACCTTTATTTACAAGCAAAGCTTGTAGATGTGTCAATATGACAAAAACTTTCATTAGAAAACTTGTAACAAGTTACAATTAATGAAATAAAAACAAGGGTTAATTACACCATCCCTTAACAAAAAATTTTAAATTTCAGCCCCAAGAGTATAAAAAGTCACGGCTAGTCCATTTGATGGATGCCGTTAGTAAAATTTCGTTAAGTCAATCATGTGTGATACACATGCCATTTTTCAAGGGCATTATGGGAAATTTCTAAAGGAATTTGATTATAACCGCTGCCGGTGAGAGCTCGGACAAGGCTTGCCCCGTCAACGTCACCATACTGATCACCTTACTCGGAGTTTTATTTGGGCGTAGAGGTAAGGTTCGAGGACGGGACAGACAACGTCACCATACATTTGCCGCGACAACGTCAACGCCTTTCACAATCGTCTCTCAAAAATTAGATCGATGGTAGTAATCGTCTCCGCGATGCACGCAAAAACCCTCAGAATGGCCTATGCCGAAAGATAATGTTGTTGATTCAATGGATTACATTTCAAAATGTAATCCAATTCCTTGATCGGCCTATGCCAAAAGATAAAGTGTGGATTATGTTTTCCAATTCCTTGGATCCGCGATCGAAAATGTTGTTCCGTCGTGTGTCGTCACCGGTTTCAAATTGAAGCCCAAAACTCCAGTTGGAATCCCGAGCCTCCCGTCGAGATCCACTTGAAAAGTCTAGATCTTAAACTCAGAATAAGCATAAATTCAAACCCCAAACTCATATTTTTGACTCTCGTCGAGATCCACTCTCTCTCTCTCTCTCCCCCCCTTATCTCTCTCTCTCTCTCTCTCTCTCTCTCTCTCTCTCTCTCTCTTATTCTTCTTCGTCGCGATCCTTTTGCGACCGTCGGCTCTGTGTCTCCGGCGAGTCTAATGCCAGAAGTTATCGGGGGAGGGGGAGGAAGACAGAGAAAGGTTTGATTTTTTAATTTTTAATTTTATTTGACCAAATAAAAAATAAAAAATTGTTATAATAAAACAACACTAGGAATTACCATAATACCCTTAAAAATGGATTGATTTAACGGAAATTTTCTAACGGCATCCATCAAAAGGACTAGCCGCGTTTGATTTTGGTATTCAAGGGACTGAAATTTGACAAAAATTGTTAAGGGACTACTGGTAGAATAGTCCATAGTCGAGGGAGTAATGGTGTAATTAACCCAAAAAACAATTAGTGAGCTACTAAAAGTTCCCAATGAAAAGCATATCACACTTGTGATACAAATTGTCCACACAAGGATATGACATCCTATTGCTTATGCAAAGACATATAGTGATTAGGGAATAGTATCCAAGTTTTAGCACTTAACAAATTGAATGTGCTAGAAACTGTTCCAGTTTCTTGATCACATTCAACTCTTAACAGTGTATGAGTATTTGAAACTTCTCAATTTTGGAATCTCTCTCTATGTCTCGGCCCGAATGAAGCACGAGGTCCTATTTATATAAAGCTTGAGAGTCCCTTGAAAACAAAGAAAGAAATGCTAAACAAGGAATGTTAGAGTTAGTATAAAATACTACCATATTTACTTCAATCAAGATCCTAAATTGAGCTAATCTATAGTCAACTATTATATACCATAACTACTATCAATCATCCGTAATCAATTATCCATGAAAGACAAAACGTTAGCAATCAATAATCAATCTCCAACAATTTTTAAATCTAGGATTATCGAATAGATTTTCACAATTCAACAATCTCCCCTTTTTTGTCTTTTTGGTCAAAACAACATATTAGGGATATAAAAGATAAAAGGTTTCAAATAATCCCCCTAAACCCTAATGCATATCACATATTCAAAAACAATTGGAACAATATACAGAATAAAAAACCAAAAATATCAATTTAACCACTTGATTTGAAAAATAAAAAATAAATAAATAATTACTCAACATTTGCTTCTCCTCTTATTAGAACTCTCTTCCCCTTTTTGACCAGAATTAGAGGAGACATTGGCATCAAGGAAGAGCTGAAATTGTGCTTGTAAAGTTCTGAGGAGGTCAAGCTATTCCTGAGTAGACTGGATCTGGCGGGCCAGGATTTGCATTTGATTCTGTACAAAGGAGACGGACAGAGGTGCTGAAACCTAGCAGTGATCGAAGGAACAAATGTGGTAGCATTAGAGACCACATTAGCAGCAACATTTGGTATGACACGAGCCTGAGTGGTGTCCCTGGGAGGAGATGGAAAAGATGAAGCTGTGGTGGCATAAGTAGCAGTAGGATAGATTAGGGGCAAGTCACTTACCCTATCACTTTTCAATAATTGTTTTGAAATTTTTAGGAACTTGGGGTGGCTGGAAATCCTCTCAAGATTAAGAGTCTCAACTCCTTTACTCTTTAAGAACCCAAAGATGAGGATGGGGAAAGGAAATGACCACCTATCCGATCTTGTTTCGGCATAGAAAGTTACCCCATCAAATACCCACTACCCAAAGTTGAAGGGTAAACTAGTACCAACCTGAAAATTATCTTGGCTTGATTTTGGGTAACAACAGAAGTATATATTGTTTGAGGGGGCACAATGATGTGGAACATCTCACGGAGACTTAGAAGACAAAGAGATATAGAAGAATCAGCACATGGGAAATGTACCAGCACTCCAACAGATCAGTACATCGAAAAGTGGCTTTGTGGCTTTGTTTCATTTCATATTTACATTCATAGTATTAGTCTGTTTTCCTTCCTTCTTCACATGAATGGGCTGCCTATATAAGTGGGTCAGACAAGAGCTGTAAAAAGATGACTTGATTTCCAGAATTATTAATCAGATTTGGTTCTTCCTGTTTTCTCTCAAAGTTTCTTGATTTGGAGATTCTTTTGAGTTTAATTTTCTGGGTTTTGTTCGTGTAACAACTCCCTATTCTCCGAGACTCGCTCGTGTAGCGTTTTCTCTGATACGCTTCTGCATCAGTTGGTATCAAAGCAGGATTTGCCTGTTCCAGAGTTATTATCAATGGCCAGTACTACACCAACAGCAGGAGATAAAGACGGATCATCATCAGCAAGTACTCAACTCTAGACCGAACGCTTAGATCGTATTGACCAGGAGTTAGCGCAAACACGCATTCAAATGACTTAAGTGCAAGCAGCTTTGGAAACGGTGATTAATCATCTTGACCGTATGAATGTCGCTGGCCAAGATCAGCAATTTGAACGGGGTGGGATATTGGCTCCTAACCGCACAGCTGCCAACATAGAGCAGCAACGAGAACATGTCAATGAAAATCTTTATAGGAACCAAGTGTACGAGGATTCTTCATCTGATAACGATGCTCCAGATCTTAATTTTGGTCGTGGAAATCAGATTCAAGGAGGGTTTCAACATAGACAATGGGGACAAGAAGAATTCAAGTTAAAGGTAGATGTTCCAGCCTTTAATGGTAACCTGGGTGTTGAAGATTTTTTGGATTGGATTGCAGAAATTGAGAGATTTTTCGAGTACATGAAAATTCCTAAATACCGTTAAGTCAAGTTAGTGGCCTACCGGTTGAAAGGAGGAGCGTCATCTTGGTGGGAACAATTGCAGAACTTAAGGCGGCGACAAAGAAAGCAACCTGTGAGGGCGTGGCCTAAAATGAAGCGGTTGCTCATGGCTAGATTCTTACCATCAGACTATGAGCAGCACCTATTTTCTCAATTCTAACATTGTATTCAAGGTGAGCGTACTGTTCATGAATATCATTCTGAGTTTCTCCGTTTAATTGCTTTCTCGTAACAATGTGTTAGAGACGGAGAGACAGCTCGTCTCCAGATTTCTTGATGGACTCAGTGATAATGTGCGTGATGAGATTGGTATTCAACCAATTCTCATGCTTTCTGAAGCATACAATCTAGCAATGAAGGCTGAGGCAAATTTGCAGAACAAGAAGAGTACTCGAGAGCATGTCTAGAACAACCTTTGGGTCAAATCGGTTTAATACAAGGGAGACTCCTAAGGAAGAGTAGGAACCTCGAGGAAATAGATATCGTGATGATAAGAGACCAGTAGTGGATGGACGAGCAGGAGCAAATAAGGCAAATGTTAAGCAACCTCCACCTAAACTTCCTAATCCCTATCAGAAATTCATGGGAGATAAGTGTTATAGGTGTGGAAAGCAGGGACATCACTCAAATAATTGTCCTGATCGACGACAGGTGAACATAGTGGAACATGGAGACAAGGATGATGATGTAGAAGACTTGGCTTATGGAGGAGAATCTGATGAAGCTCAGGAAGAAGAGATGGGGTCTAAAACATTCGTGGTGCGCCGACTATTGCTTTAACCTAAGAAGGAGGAGGATAATCAGCGCCATAAACTCTTCTGAACTAGGTGTCGTATTTCTAATCAACGCTTTGATGTTGTTATAGATAGCGGTAGTTTAGAAAATATCATATCTAAACAACTAGTTGAACAATTAGAGTTACCTGTTGAAAAGCAACCTGATCCCTATAAAATTGGTTGGATTAAGGATGTGGAGACAGTTAGGGTAGTAAACAGATGTCGAGTTCCCTTGACAATTGGCCCGTATTCTGATAATGCTGTTTGTGATGTAGTGGAAATAGATGCATGTCATATCTTGTTAGGCCAGCCTTGGAAATTTGACATAGATGCTGTACACATGTGTAAAGATAATGTTTACAGGTTTATGTGGGGAGGTAAAAGAATTACTTTGACTCCCTATGTGGAGCGTCCTAAGGTTAAGGAAGAAGTCAGCCCCGGGAAGGAAATATTTTTTGTGACTAACAATGGTGTAGATTTTTGGACAGATACAAAGCAGTCAAAAGAGATGGTGGCCTTAGTAGTAAAGGGTGTCCTCGCCGTGGAAACAAAAGGTGAATATCCTCCCAAAGTTCGTGAATTATTGGAGGAGTTTCAAGACGTAATGTCAGACGAGTTACCACCAGGTCTACCTCCTATGAGGGACATACAACATGCCATTGACCTAGTTCCTGGAGCAACATTGCCTAACTTACCTAACTATCGAACGAATCCCAATGAGAGTGAGATTTTGCATGAGATGGTAGAAGATCTATTAAAGAAGGGATCCATTCAAGTAAGTATGAGTCTATGTGCTGTACCAGCTTTGTTAACTTCAAAGAAAGATGGCTCATGGAGGATGTGCATTGATAGTAGAGCTATCAACAAAATTACTGTGTGTTATAGTTTTCCTATACCGAGATTAGAGGATATGCTTGATTGCTTATCTGGAGCTTGTGTTTACTCAAAGATAGATCTTTGGAGTGGATCCCATCAAATCCGTATTCATCCTGGTGATGAATGGAAGACAGCATTCAAAACCAAAGAAGGCTTACGAGTGGTTGATGATGTCTTTTGGTTTATCCAATGCACCTAGCACCTTCATGAGATTGATGAATGAAGTCTTGAAGCCTTTTATTGGTAAATTTCTAGTGGTCTATTTTGATGATATTTTAATTTATAGTGCTAATAAAAAGGAGCATTTAGGGCATCTACGCCAAGTGCTTCAAGTTTTGCAGGCGAATAAGTTATATGTAAACTTGAGAAAGTGTGACTTCATGGCGACAAGCCTTATTTTCTTAGGCTTTATTGTAGGCAAGGATGGCATTCGTGTTGATGAGTCAAAGGTTGCAGCTATTCAAGAGTGGCCTACTCCAAAGACAGTGTCTGATGTTCGTAGCTTCCATGGCCTGGCAACCTTTTACAGACGGTTCATTCAAAATTTCAGTTCAATTGTGGCCCTGTTAACAGATTAGATGAAGAAAAGGAATTTTCATTGGGGACCTCAGCAGCGACAAAGTTTTAGGGAGATCAAGGAGAAGCTAACAACTGCTCCATGTCTAGCACTACCAAATTTTGACAAGTTATTTGTGGTGGAGTGTGATGCGTGTGGCGTTGGCATTGAAGCTGTGCTATCTCAAGAAGGAAGACCAGTAGCTTTCTTCAGTGAAAAGCTGAGTGATGCACGTCAAAAGTGGTCTACCTATGAGCAAGAATTTTATGTAGTGGTGCATGCTTTAAGGCATTGGGAGCATTATTTGATTCCTAATCAATTTGTTCTTTACATCGATCATCAGGCCTTGAAGTACATTAATAGTCAAAAGCAAATCAGCAAGATGCATGCTCGATAGGTGGAGTATCTACAACAATTTCCCTTTATTTTGAAGGACAAGTCTGGGCAACAAAATAAGGTGGCATATGCATTGAGTATGAGAGCAACCTTGCTAGTGACCATGCATAATGAGGCTGTGGGATTTGAAGTTATGAAAGAATTGTACGAGGAGGATGACGATTTCAAGGAAGTGTGGCTAGTTTGTAAGACCAAAGCAACACAAGATGATTTTCACATCTATGACGGTTATCTCTTTAAAGGTAATTGTCTATGCATTCCTCGTGTTTCTTTGAGAGAAAAATTAATTCATGATTTGCATGGAGGAGGACTTAGTGGTCATTTGGGTGTTGAGAAGACTACTTCTAGTCTTGAGTCTCGATATTACTGGCCACAAATGAAGAAAGATGTGCGCGGGTTTGTGCGCAAATGTTATACTTGTCAGGTTACGAAAGGGCAGTCCCAAAACACGGGTTTATATACCCCTCTACTTGTTCCAAATGGCATATGGGAGGACTTATCAATGGATTTTGTTCTTGGGCTTCGAAGACTCGAGAGGAGTTGATTCAGTGTTTGTTGTGGTGGACAGATTTTCTAAGATGGTACATTTCATTCCATGTCGAAAAACATCGGATGCTTCACATATTGCTCGTTTATTTTTCTGTGAGGTGGTGCATTTACAGGGAGTGCCGGTATCCATTACTTCTGATAGAGATACTAAATTTTTGAGTCATTTTTGGATAACTCTGTGGAAGATGTTCGACACTTCGCTGAAATTTAGTAGCACTGTACATCCTCAAACAGATGGCCAAACAGAAGTGATCAATAGGACCTTAGGTAATTTGATTCGGTGTATATGTGGGGAACATCCCAAGCAGTGGGATCAAGCTCTTCCCCAAGCTGAGTTTACATTTAATAGTGCAGTTCACAGTTCTACGGGAAAGTCTCCTTTCTCTATTGTTTATGTGCAAAATCCCCGTCATGCTGTGGATTTGGTAAAGCTTCCTAATGTTCTGGGGTATAGTGTTGCAGTGGGTAAAATGGCAAGGGATTCACAAGCTATTCAGGTGGAAGTTAGAGCAAAATTGGAGGCGACTAATGAAAAGTTCAAGGCTGCTGCAGATAAACATCGTCGTATTGTTGTGTTTGAAGAAGGTGATGATGTGATGGTTTTCTTGCGGGGGGAGAGGTTTCCTGCTGGGAAGTATCACAAGTTGCAACCAAAGAAGTTTGGGCCTTATAAAGTTCTGAAGCGCATCAATGATAGTGCTTATGTGGTGGACCTACCCGCTAGTATGGGTATTTCCAAGACATTCAATGTGGCAGATCTTTCCCTGTTCTACCCTTCCTCCGACGTGCCTATGTATCCTGATCCTCCGGTTAACTCGATGGCGAGTTCTTATCAAGTGGGTGGGACTGATGTGGAACATCTCATGGAGACTTAGAAGACAAAGAGGTATAGAAGAATCAGCACATGGGAAATGTACCAGCACTCCAACAGATCAGTACATCGAACAATGGCTTTGTGGCTTTGTTTCATTTCATATTTACATTTATAGTATTAGTCTGTTTTCCTTCCTTCTTCACATGAATGGGCTGCCTATATAAGTGGGTCAGACAAGAGCTATAAAAAGATGACTTGATTTCCATAATTATTAATCAGATTTGGTTCTTCCTGTTTTCTCTCAAAGTTTCTTGATTTGGAGATTCTTTTGAGTTTAATTTTTTGGGTTTTGTTCGTGTAACAACTCCCTATTCTCCGAGACTCGCTCGTGTAGCGTTTTCTACACACTTTGTGCAATACTATGTAGAACGAAGTGAGCTAGGAAGACTAAAAAATTTCAGGATAAAGGGACCACTTCTCAACACGGCCTCCAGTCATAACCGAAGCAATTTCATTGAAACCGTCAAACACATCAACCTTCTTAAAGTCTTCAGTCCCACAAAATTCATAGATTTTGGAAGGGGTAAAATCAATAATTTTGTTGCGGAAATACACTTGACCATAGCGATTAGACCCGACCACACACATACTCTTTTCCAGATTTGCATAAAACTCCATGACAAGAGATTTCATAAAAGGAGAGGCGGTAGTGACAGCACTCAATAGCTTTTGATCTTTAAAAAAATGAGTGAGATTGCAAAGATCGAATACTTACAATTTGACCTTTTTTTCTTCAACTAACCCATGAGTTATGAATCAATCATATCTCAAAGATGCAGCATGAGTATATTAAGCAGAACTAAAAGCATTATCTATATCCAGTGGAGGAGCAAGAGTGGCAAGGGATGTGACCACATCATCTGCAGCATCGTGTTAGAAATATATGAAGGAAATAATACAACTACAAAATAGGAAATACAATTTAAATACACAATTTAAATATTTACTGAATAAACTTGGCTGATGATATCTTGGAACTCTGCTGTTGGAAAGCTCCTGGTGCTTAGACAAGTTAGCAGCTAGGAATTCTACTGATGGAAGGCTGCTGGTGCTTAACCAAGTTAGCTGCTGATCCTTAAGGAAGAAAGTTGCTGATGCTTAAGTAAGAAGGGTGTTGATGAACACCGAGGCCTGTGCGAAGCACAGTTTCCTTGAAACAGATTCGCCTTCTACTCCGCTAGTGCTTGAAGGTTTTCGCGTGAGTGATTGTCTCCCAGGATACAATGGAACAACCGGAGAGGCCTTAGCATTTAAGGTTCTGGCGAATTGAAGTTGTGCCTAAACTGTATCACCACGAAAGAAATGCAAGGATGCCAAAAGAAGAATGGGCAATATGCTGTGCAAGAGAGGAAGAAGGATTGCTGAAATTTTTTTGGTATCTTCTCTGTGTAAATTAACCTTCGATTTATACTCTCTCAACTCAAACAGTTTCAGCCAATTACTCACATAATCAAGGCTGGAAGTTAATGAGTTTCAGTTACGAATCTGGAGAAATCAAATTTGTGTATTAAGTTTCTTCATAAAGGCTGGGAGGAGTTACTTTTCTGAACAAAATCAAAAAATAAATAGCAAAACATGGCTTAGTCTAAGGGGCTCGATTTGGTCCGACATTCGTGTTTGCAGGTCGCGCTTGCACAAGAGTCCATTGTCCGGACTTCAAATCGAACTGGGATTTGCACCCCCTGTAGGCGTGCGCGCGAGAGAGAGCCTCTATACTATACAAGCTTACTCCCTAGGAGAAAGGAGCTTGTATATAAACTAGCCTTGTTTTTGCTTTATTTCCAATGTGGGACAAACCCACTTTTCAAACTCCAACCCACCTACTTTAGGCCTTAATATCTCAATCATCCAAACATCATTTTGGACAAATAAGTATATGATTTCGATGTCTCACGGAGTAGAACATATTTCCACAATTATCTTTGTCATTCGACAAACGATCCAATAAGAAATTTGCAAACCAAGATGCACAATTTCGTTCACTTTTTTCAATTTTTCTAACAATCCCCACATGAAGGAAATTGATAATGAATATGGTGATAAAGTCTAGCAATTGAAACCTGCATACGATAGGTAGGTGTTACCCTTTGAACCTTCCCTTGTAAAAGTATGTTTACTTTACTAGCTGACTAGTAGACGCGATGTCTTTGAACTATTTTGCCTTTTGTGTAAATGATCATATACTTCACACAGGAATCCTCCCAACACAATTCAATTCTTATAGTTCTGTTCATTCATGGCCCTGAACATTCACCTGGTTCTGTGAGAGGATCTAAGAATTGTACGTCACACAATTCTCTTCGAAGTGGCCCCACTTCTCTCTCTCGTAGGTGATTCTTAATTAAGAGTAACCTGCATTACCCTGCTCGACTTTTCGACGCATAAGAATCATTAAAAGTCATTTGTTTATCTTCTTATCAACGGGCATCACTATTATTGGAATGGACAAGTGATACTACGAGTCTTTTTACAATTAGGTTGTCCCTTTGAACCTAGATCTTGGGATCTTCAGTCAACTAGGTTGGGTTTCCATTGTATTAACTCATTTTTCTAGAGGCTTAAGTCCCATTCCTTTTGAGGATTTTGCAACTACCTCTCTATTTAACCCTTTGGTTAACGGATCCGCTAAATTATCTTGTGACTTCATGTAGTCAACAGAGATAGTACCAGTTGAGAGTAGTTGTCTAATGATATTGTGTCTTCGACGTATATGTCTAGACTTACCATTGTACATATTTTTCTGTGCCCTACCAATTGTTGATTGACTATCACAATGTATACAAATTGCTGGCACTGATTTTATCCATCTTAGAATATCTTCTAAAAATTGGCGTAGCCATTCAGCCTCTTTACCACATTTATCTAAGGTTATAAATTCAGATTCCATAATGGATCTGGCAATTACAGTCTATTTATAGAAGATTTCCATGATACCGCTGCGCCTCTCAAGGTGAATACAAATCTACTTGTAGACCTTAAGTCTTAATATCTAATATCCAATTGGCATCAATGTACCCTTCGATAACAGTCGGATGTCTTGAATAATGTAATCCGTAATCACGAGTATATCTTAAGTACCTTAGTACTCTCACTATACCCTTCCAGTGATTAGTCCCAGGATTACTCGTACACCTACTCAGTTTACTGAGTGCATAGGCAATGTCTGGTCTTGTGCAACTCATCAAGTACATCAGACTTCCGATGATTCTGGAGTACTCTATTTGAGACACAGGCTCACCTCTATTTTTTGATAGATCGATGTTGACTCATGTCTATCGGAGTTCTAGCTATAGCAGAGTCATCCTTCCTAAATTTTTCTAAAATTTTATCCACATAGTGTGACTGGCTCAAAGCAAGTCCACTAGATATTCTAGAAATTTTAACCCCAAGGATTACATCAACTATATATATATCTTTCATGTCAAATTTCGAACTCAACATGTCTTTTGTAGATTTACTCATCTTATCATCACTCCATATGATAAGCATTTCATCTACATAAAGACATAAAATGATGTAGCCATTTTCAGTGTCTTTTACATATACACATTTGTCACACTCATTTATTTTAAATCCACTTTCCTTCATGGCATTATCAAAATTTTCATGCTATTGTTTTGGTGCTTGTTTCAAGCCATACAATGACTTTACCAACTTGCACACTTTGTTTTCTTGCCCAGGTGCAGAAAACCCCTCAAGTTGTTCCATATAAATCTCCTCTTCTAAATCTCCATTTAGAAAGGCAGTTTTTACATCCATTTGATGTACTTCAAGATTTCATAACGTGACGATTGCAAGTACCATTCTAATGGAAATTATTCTTGTAACTGGAGAATATGTATCAAAGTAATCGAGGCCTTCTCGTTGCTTGTAACCATTAATTATAAGTCTAGTCTTATACTTATCATTTGTTCCATCAGCCTTCATTTTCCTCTTAAAAATTCACTTATATCCTAGTGGTTTACTACCTGGAGGAAGATCCACTAATTCCCAAGTGTCATTTTGTAAGATGGAATCAATCTCATTTTTTCTGGCTTCTTTCCATAATGGTCCCTCAGAAGAGTTCACAGCTTCATTGTAAATTTGAGGTTCACTTTCTAGCATATAGGTTAGAAAATCTGGGCCAAAGGATTTTTCTACCCTTGCTCTTTTGTTGCGTCTTGGTTCCAACTCTTGTTCTTTGTCATCATGCTCTTGTTCTATTGAATCATGTATTCGTTTAGAAGAGCTAACCTCCTTGCTAGATCTACACGGAAATACATTTTCAAAGAACGAGACATTTCTTGACTCTATTATCGTATTCTTGAGTATGTCTTCAATTTTTGACTCATGCACACGAAGCTGATAAACATTACTGTTTTGTGCATAACCAATGAATATGCAATCAACAGTTTTTTGTCCTATTTTCACCTTTTTAGGTGTAGGTATAGTAACCTTCGCAAGACACCCCCACCCTCGCAAGTATTTGTAGGATAGCACTCTTCCATGCCACAACACATACGGGGAACCTTATTTAAAAGGTAGTTAGCTGATAGCAAAGCTTCCCCCCACATGTTCTAAGGTAGCCCAGAACTTAATAACATGGCATTCATCATTTCTTTTAGTGTTCGATTCTTGCGTTCTACAATACTATTCTATTGAGGTGCATAAGGTGCTGTTGTTTCGTGTATAATTCCATGTTCAGCACAGAATTCTTTAAATGGTGACTCGTATTCACCTCCACGATTACTTCTTAGCATTTTAATTTTCTTGCAAGATTCATAGCAGAACCATCTTCATCAACCATGTTCACTTCACGGTGTCTCTTTGGCGTCTTGGAAACGGTAGCCTTGTGATCGGTGCCACCACAGTTGTAGCACTTTTTTGTGAATTTCTTTTTAGAAATTCCTCCTCTAGGTCCCAAATTTGAATCTGTAATATGAATTTTCCTTGCTTATGAATCTGTTTCAAGATTGTTAGAAATATATGAAGGAAATAATACAATTACAGAATAGGAAATACAATTTAAATACACAATTTAAATATTTACTGAATAAACTTGGCTGATGATATCTTGGAACTCTGTTGATGGAAAGCTGCTGGTGCTTAGACAAGTTAGCAGCTAGGAACTCCGCTGATGGAAGGTTGCTGGTGCTTAAACAAGTTAGCTGCTGATCCTTAAGTAAGAAAGCTACGATGCTTAAGTAAGAAGGGTGCGCAGATGTACGAGGCCTGTGCGAAGCACAGTTTCCTTAAAACAGATTCGCCCTCTACTTCGCTAGTGCCTGGAGGTTTTCTCGTGAGTGATTGTCTCCAAGGATACAATGGAACAACTGGAGAGGCCTTAGCACTTATGGTTCTGGCGAATTGAAGTTGTGCCTAAACTGTATTACCACGACAGAAATGCAAGGAGACCAAAAAGAAGAATGTGCAATATGTTGTGCAAGAGAGGAAGAAGGATTGCTGAAAATTTTTCGGTATCTTCTCTGTGGAAATTAACCTTCGATTTGTACTCTCTCAACATAAATGGTTTTAGCCAATTACTCACATAATCAATGCTGGAAGTTAATGAGTTTTAGTTACAAATCTGGAGAAATCAAATCTGTGTATTAAGTCTCTTCATTAAGGCTGGAAGGAGTTACTTTTCAGAACAAAATCAGAAAATAAATAGCAAAACATGGCTTAGTCTAAGGGGTCTCGATTTGGTCCGACATTCGTGTCCGCAAGTCACTTGCACATGAGTCCCCTGTTCAAACCTCGAATCGAATTGGGATTTGCACCCCCACCTGCAGCCGTGCGCGCGAGAGAAAGTCTCTATGCTATACAAGTTCACTCCCTAGAAGAAAGGAGCTTGTATATAAACTAGCCTTGTTTTTGCTTTATTTCCTATGTGGGACAAACCCACTTTTCTAACTTCAACTCACCTACTTTAGGCCTTAATATCTCAATCATCCAAACATCATTTTGACAAATAAATATATGATTTCAATGTTCTCACGGAGTAGAACATATTTCCACAATTATCTTTGTCATTCGACAAATGATCCACTAAGAAATTTACAAACCAAGATGCACAATTTCCTTAACTTTTTACAATTTTTCCAACACATCAGAGGCAAGAGAAACATCATCTTCAGAGTCTTCGTTTCTGGATGATTGAGTTTCCAGAGTTTCTTCAAAATTCACATTATGTGAATCATCCACCTCTGAACTGCTAGAGGGGGGATCAGGAAATGGAGACGGATGAGGGGATGGTGTTTTCTAAGGAACCTTTTTCTCAAGTTGAAACATAGCTTGGGACAGAGTTATATTATCAGCGATGACATCATCTGTAGGAGGAACAAAACTATTTACATTAGTAAATGGTGCTTCATCTTGAGGACCAGATGATACATACTCATAAATTTCTCAAAAGATGTCGTCATCTTCTTCTTCAACAGCTGGTTCAGGAGGGTTTTTGCATCTGTATGCAAAAACATAATGGCATACGTCTTTCTTTTTGTTCACAGAAACATGCAGAAATTTCAAATCATCTTCATCAATGCTTGCAGTAGACTTTTTGTCATCACTGTCAGAGGGTAGATTAGCCATAGATGCTCCCCCTATCTACGAGGATGAACCCATATTTTTAGCAAGTTTGGCCACAGCAACAGAGGTTGGAGAGATGGGTTCCAATTCAAGAGTAAGTCCCCTTTTCTGTTTGGAATAACGGACATTAGGGTTTCTAACGGGGCTAAGCACAACAGCCACCTCCTTCAAGTTAAGAGGATTATCAACATCGATCACAAGTAAAAAAAAAGGGGTTCCTGAGCAACTACAATAGGGGATGGAGAAGCGCTATTGATGGAGCTTCTGGTGTCACCACATTTTGGCACTACTAGAAAGATGGGTATTAGTGAGAGAATATTAGTCATCGAATTTTTCATCGCTAATTAGCAACGGAATCACTAAATTAACGACGAAAACCGTAGCTAAATTAAAGAATATTCAAAGAATATTCCTTTTGTCCGTCCCTAAAAGCGGGAAAAATGTTGGAACTTTAGAGACGAATTGTCATCGCTAATTTATGGCTCTATCACTAATTACCGACGGAACTAATTATAATTAATGTCACACCAGTCAACCCCCCTTTCCCCCCTTCCCTAGACATCCCTTTTGCCCTTACCCAGATCACGACCCCCCATCCCAAAAAACCCCACCCACATTCACTCTCCATCTCTCTCATCAGACTACTCTCTCTCTCTCTCTCTCTCTCTCTCTCTCTCTCTCTCTCTCTCTCTCTCTCTCTCTCCTTTCCTCTCTATCTCCGGCGCCCACATCAACCACCACCGCCGCTGCCCAACCACCACCTCCGGCACCCACATCAATCACCAGTGCCGCGCCCCCTCTCTCTATCCTTGTCTCCCTTTCGCTCTCTCTTTCTCTCTTTCTTTCTTTCTCTCTCTCTCTCGCTCTCTCTCTTTCTCTCTAGATCTCTTTCCCCATCTCCCTCTCTTTCTTTTCTCCCTTTGGCCACGCCACTGCCCAACCACCACCGTTGCGCCATCTGCCTTAATCCGGCCACGCCATCTAAGGTAATAGATGTAAACCCTTTCCTTTTTTAGTTTATTTATTTATTATATTTTATTGTACTTAGAACCGCCACGGAAATTAGCCGGAACCACCACTACCGCCACCGCCCCCACCGCCACCACCGCCCTTTCTTCAGCATTTATCCTTCAAATTTTCAGGTAATTTATTTTGTTAATTTATACTGTAGTTTATTGTATTTTTTTATTTTTGATTTTTTTGTAAATAATTTGTATTAATTTTGTAATTTTTGTATATATATATATATATATATATTTTTGTTTTTGATGTAATTAATCTGTATTTTTTTGTAATTAATCTCTATTTGTGTAATTAATTTTTTGTAATAAATCTGTAATTAATTTTATTGTAATTAATCTGAATATTTTTTCAATTTTTGAAACTTTTTGTAAATAATCTGTATTTGGTGTGTGTACTGTGTGTAGTGGGTTGTATTATGACTAATTAGTGGGGGTTGGAGTATTTGTGATCAATTTTGATGAACTTATAATTTGCATGTTATTTTATGTTATCTTCATGTTATTTTATATTTTAAAGGATTTAGTTGGGATTTTTATGCTATTTTTATGTTAGTTATGATTTAGTTGGGTTATTTATGTTATTTTTTTAATTTGTATGCTAGTTTTATGTTATAAATGCATTAGTGTATTAGATTTGTATGCAATTGTTGTGTACTAGGGATGTTGAGTGCCTTAGTATATCCTAAGAAAATAAAATGATCGAAGAAGCGCGTATGCGAACAAAATAGTGAGAAGACTTGGACTTATTATTAAATAAGACTAACACTACTAGGTTAGTTCAATTATGTATGAAATTCATTAGTTTCATAGTGATCAAGATTGTTACGTTGAGTTAGCACAATGATGTATGGTATTAGATTTGAAAAAAAGAAGGAAAGTTTTGTACGGCAATTAAGTTGAGTTTATTTTCGTAAACCAATAATGAGTAATAATATTAAAGTCTCGTTATTTTCTTATAACCATAAACACAAAACACTAAACCATAAAACTAAACCTTAAAGCTAAATACTAAACACTAATTAAATTGTAACCCTAAATTGTATACCTTAAACTTTAAAAACTAAACCCTAAAACTCTATCTAAACCCTAATTAAGTATAAATCCTAATTAACTATAAACCCTAATTAACTCTAAATCATAATTAATCCTAAACCTAAACTCATACCCTAATATACCCTAAAACTCTAAAACCCTAAACCCTATATATACCCCATACCCCATACCCTATATACCATATATACCTTATATACCCTATATACACTATACCATATACCCTTAAACCTAACCCTAACTCTAACCCTAATCCCTAACTCTAACCCTAAACCCTAACTATAACCCCAAACTATAATTAACCATAAACCATCAAACCTAAACCCTAAAACCTAGATAAACACTTAAACCTAAGCATATCCCTAAACCATTACTCTAACCCTAATCCTTAACTCTAACCTTAAACCCTAAACTCTAATTAACCCTAAAACCTAGACACTAACTCTAAGCCTTCCCAACCCTGAAGTTGGAATCTCTTCCGTCGCAGCAGTGTGACGAGCTTAAGGAAACAATAGAAATTAAGAGGTCAAATCTAAACATAAATTGACTCTTCCCACTCCTTGACCCCTTTTTTTTCTAGAACAACTCCCTCTACAACCTCCGTCAAAGTTTTAGATGTCTCAAGCTGCTACTATCTACTTTCTCTCTATTGAGATTCCCTTTATTATTAACTACAACTTTTTATTTAGACTCGGACATATCTCTTGTTTGATAATTACAAAGAGAAATGATAGTTTTTGTTTTTGTTGTCAAAAAATTAAATGTTGTTGGTCGTTTTGAACACCTAACACCCTTCTTCTATCTTTACGATGTGGAGCAGAATCTCCACCTCATTAAGGTGTAGTAAGGGTTTTAGGAGTACAATACATGAGCAACGACACTTAATTCCTCCGTAACAAAAGTAGAAATCATTGTTCCTTTTAGTTATCCTCAAACATAGGAGATATGTCAGTGTTTGAAACATAATTTGTAGCTTATAATTGAGTCGGTCTCGACAGAGATAAAGTATAAGAAAGTAGTTGTTTCTTATAAATATTGAGACACTTAAAAATTTAACGGGGTGTCGTGAAAGGAGTCGTTCTTGAATAAATGGGCCAAAGAGGGGGAAGAAAATCAATTTGTGTTTAGATTTGACCCTTTATTCAATTAGTCTTTTCAAATGCTTGACGTCAATCATTTCCATCTGTGTTACACTTTCCTTTATATGTAGTTTTAGAAAATAAACTTAGAAATCCGTTCGAGAATATTTTGTTCGTGTTACAACAACATGTACTATTGGTTCTTGAATTGTCTGTTTGGACAGTTTGGAAACTCATGGTGTGTGTACTTGTAAAACATTGTTGTCTACTATAAGGTTGTACATATGCGCCGATGGTTTTACTCCTTATAGGCCTGGGGCAATGTCTTACTCTTATTAGCCCGTTATAGCCACTGTGTACAATCTTCCTCCGTGGTTGTGTATGAGTGATCCTTACATGTTCTTGTTAGTTTTTATCCCCGGACCGAACAGCCCTAGCAGGAACATTGACATCTATCTCCGACCTTTGATGGACGAGTTAAAAACGCTTTGGGAAGATAAGGTTGAAACCTGGGATGCATTTAAACAAGAGAACTTCAACATGAGAGTTGTATTAATGTAGACAGTTAATGACTTCCCTACGTATGGTATGTTGTCGAATTGGAGCACGAACAGGAAATTGTCATGTCCGTATTGTATGGGTGACACGAAGTCGTTCACACTCCAGCACTCCAGAAAACTGTGTTGGTTTAATTGCCACGCAGTTTTGCCAATGGATCATCCGTTCAGGAGTCAAAAAATACAGTTCACTAATATGAGGGTCAAACGTGGTAAGCCGCCTATTCGGTTAAGCGGTGAAGGTATTTGTCGTGAGGTATCTAAATTGTCCGAAACCAAGTGGGGAAAGAAATTTAAGAAGGATATAGTTCAAGGATACGGTACTTCCCATAACAGGAATAAGAAGAGTATCTTTTGGGAGTTGTCGTACTGGAAGACAAATTTGATATGCCATAACCTTGACATTATGCACATCGAGAAGATTATGTTTGATAATATCTTTAACACTGTGATGGATTTTATGACCACTACCAAGAATATAGCCAAAGCTCGAATAGCAACCTACATTGGAGTTGACTTAGGTTAATGGTAAAGTAGTTAAACTGACGGCTGCATACGTCCTTACCAATGAGAACAAACATGCTATCTTGAAGTGGCTGCTGGGTTTGAGGCTTCCAAATGGTTACACATCTAATATTGGTAATTGTGTGAATCTCAAAGAGGGTAAGGTGCAGGGATTGAAAAGTCATGATTGCCATGTGTTACTTGATAGGCCACTCCCTATTACGCTCAGAGACCTTCTGCCTAAGCATATTTGGGTTGCCTTAACAGAGTTGAGCAAGTCTTTTAGAGCGTTATCATCTTCTACTCTGCTTGTTGATGACATGAAAAAGATCGAGGATAGCATTGTAGTAACATTGTGCAAGCTTGAGAAGATTTTTCCTCCTTCGTTCTTCAATTCAATGGAGCATTTTCCGGTGCATTTGGCCTACGAAGTCAGGGTTAGGGGTCCAATTCTATACAGATTGATGTATCCTTTTGAAAGGTAATTGGTTTACGAGTTATTTATAATATTCTATTAAATGTTTAAAGGTGATCCGTCTTGACGTTATTATTTGCAAATAGGTATCTTGATGCACTAAAAAAAGGAAGATGAGCAACAGGGCCATCCTGATATTGAAACAAGATTGACTAGGGTTAGCCACAATTATGACGGTAAAGAGTCCGACTCTTATGGATGCATCTCTGTCTTTGCTTCCCCTGGGCGATTCCTGGGCAAACGGGTTGGTCAGTGAATGCTTACCCCCAAAGAGTTTGATCCTTCAAAACTATATGTTCTCCTTAATTGTCTCGAGGTTGAGGATTATCTTGTGTAAGTCTGGAATTCCTTTAAGTCATCAATATTATAAATAGGTATTAAGTTGTGTTAAAATTTCTTAAAATCGTCCTTGTCTGCTACTAATGCATAATGTTCGAAGCTGAAGCTGGAGATATGTCTGAATGTTTGATACAAATCAAGACATACAAAGAGTTTCCTTCCTGGCTAAATAAATATGTAAAAATTCATCTCACTCTTATGTTAAGTTTGTATAATTCCTTGTAAAATTTCATTCTTAAAATAGCTTCTCCTAATAAATAAATCTATAAATGTTTTATAGCTCTTGGAACATCTTAATGATGCCAAAGCTGCGAGGCCAAAAGAATTAGCTTTTCCTCTATACATGAAAGTTAATTTGTACAACGGATATTTTGTGAATGGCTGTCTTCCATACTAATACTTACGGGGAGACAAAACTATCGTGGAATAGTGGTGTTAACCTTAAAGGAAATCTCAAGTTTTATGGTGTCATCAAAGAAGTCATCGAGTTGAGGTATTTAGGGGGAAACAATGTTGTCCTATTTAATTATGATTGGTGAGATGCTGGACAAGGTATTAAAAAGCATGAAGTATTTGACCTCGTTGATATAAAGGAGACGTCTAGACATTCGGGTGATGATGTTTTCATCTTAGCATCACAAGCTCAACAGGTATACATAACACCTTACCCTCATCGGCGTGCCGAGTCTAGTGGATGGTGGGCCATTTAGAAGACCAAGGCTAGAAGCATGATTGACATACCATATAAGGTGGATACCATTACTGAGTCGTCAATGGTGGGATGATACAAAGAGGATGATGTAATACCCTAATTCAAGCTCCTAAACAGAGCCCAAATTCGGGCATGAACCCGCTATACAAAATCAAAATAACCACCTAATTAACATAACACAACTGCTAAATAGAAATATGGCGATGTGTCACTCAACTTCATAAACTAAAGAGTTTACAATTGAGTTTACACAACTCATCCAACTTATATACAAAACATAAGAGAAGGCATCCAGCCTTTATATATTATACAATAGAGACCGGTGTTTGATACATAAATAGTACATCAACACCACTGTCTAACCATATACATAAACTAAAAACTACACCAAAAGAGAGTCAACAACTTGCTATCTCACAGCGAGCCACACAACCTCACGCACATGACCCCTTCATCTCGCTTCGATCTTAGGAAAATTATAGTGAAAGGGTGAGTTACCTATGACCCAGTAAGATTCCACTATACTTAAGCACGTTATGCATATATGCAACAATAATAGGATGCTAACACGTAGCAACACAAAGTCATCATAACTAATAACAATCAAGTCTCATTACCAACGTAAGAAGGCTCACGATCGCCAATTGTCCCATACTAGTTGGAAGTAATGATCAACTTACAAGCAATGAGCTAATCAATATCTCGTATTACGTATGAAAGCAAGTAATAGCACCATGAGATCATAAACAAAAGGATATAAGAGTCGAGGTACACCTCCGACTAAACAACTCCCCTTATAATATCACTTGATCTTGAAGTTCATATCATATCATTTTGATTCATACAATTCGTATATTTCGCGAAATAGGTCAACATGAACCCAAGTCCCTACAACCTTGGAAATCATGAGTTCTTATCCAATAATCTACGTAGTGTAAAGCCCTATTTTGGCCAAAATAAGGAGGCATGCCAGATTAAGGTTGCCACAATCCGACTATCACTGTACTCCACCCCATGACAGTTGGTGGTCAACAAAACTCCCCTGAAAGTTATCATTCGTTTGTGCACTTTTGTTTACCAATTCCATATTCACATATAACTCTGTATTCGTTTACAAATTCCTGAATTTTGTTTATCCTTCAAGGATCAATTTGATTTCCATATTTACGAATTTAACAAAAATAGCAAGTTACCCATATCAAACAACTTGATTTCAAGTCACAACTTTACTTTCATAGCCAAGTTAAACACTTTGATTCAACTAGTTTTCATCAGTTTCACAAATTCAAGTATACAATCGATTAACAACATATTCAAGGTTCATATAGCCATAAATACACTTTAATAACCCTTACCCATAATCATATCAGCCTATTAAACAACTTAGCATGCCTGAATCACAAAATTTCACCATCATAACAACTTTACAATCAATTATAATCGAAATAAATTGATTAAACTACAAACATGGATAAGCTAGAGGTCCCTTACCCAATTAGAGAGCTAAACTACTAATTAATCTCTGAAATCCAGTGATTAGAACAGCCTAGTGCTCAATTACATCAACCCCCTTGAGTTACCTCGATGAAAGAACAAGAAATCAATCAAGAACACGTTGAAATCCTAGGTTGATTTGATGAAATTTAGAGAGAATTTAAGAGAAAAATATGTGTTTTTGTGTTTTTCAGGGCTGGAATGAGGTCTGTCTCTCATTACCCACAACTTAGGCCAACCAAGGGAGGGTTTAGCAGGTGGTGGCAGTAAGAAACAACTCAAAAAGTGAGCTGTCAAGTTTCTGGATCGAGGTCGGCGCGGCCACGCCTAAAGAAGTGGCCCGAGCGCACGCACTGTTCATCCCCCGGGTGATTTGGCGCTGTTTTGTGCTATTTCCTCGGTTCGGTTGGTCGGGCACTCCTAGATTTGATTGTATAACACTTATAATTCATCTAAGGTTGTCTCTAAAGGTTCCATATCATCCTGGGATCAAATCAAAGTCACAACAAAGTTTACGCACATGAAAACAACATCAAAAACTAATTCGTTTTGAATCTTCAAAATAACACAAAATCTTTCTCTTTTTCAATGCTCGGTTTAACATTATGAAACCCATATAAAATCAAGTATATCTAGGTTCAAAATAACATAGCTTATCTCTTCAATTTCAATTCGATTTATGTCACAAATTCATGTAAGAAGTAACATACCATGACATACAAACATGAGCTCACGACTCATCTATTTGTAACCAGGAGCCAAGATAATCAAGTTAACAATGCATGCACATAATCATAACATGAATATGCTAATGAAATGCTCAGCTATTACACCCTCTCCCCCTTAAGAGAATTCGATCATAAATTCCTTACCTTTGTCATTAAACAAGTGTGGGTACTTAGTTCTCATTTCATTCTCGCTTTCCCGCATACCCTCTTCTACTTCATGACTTTTCCATAAGATATTTACCATCGGTATTAATGTCTTTGTTTTCAACACTTGTTCTTTTCGATCCAAGGTTTGCACTGGTTGTTCCATGTACAATAAAGCAGGTTGAAGGTTTACAGGTTCAACTTCTAACACATGTGAAGGATCAGGAATATACTTTCTCAGCATCGATACATGGAAAACAAAATGAATCCCCTCAAGTGCTAATGGCAATGCCACTCGATATGCCAGCTTCCCCACTCTTTCTAAGATCTCAAAAGGCCCAAAATATCTCGGTGCAAGTTACCATTTCTTTCCAAATCTTTTAACACCTCGGACTGGAAAAATATTTAAGAACACATGATCACCCACTTCGAATTCCAGATCTCTTCTTCGAATAACAACATAGCTCTTCTGTTGACTCTGTGCCGTAAAAAGCCTATCCTGAATTATTTTTACACGATCAGCAGATTCTTGCACAATTTTTAGACCCCATATCTTTGCTTTCTCCCACTTGATCCCAACAGGTGGTGATCGACATTTTCTGCCATATAGTGCTTCATAAGGTGCCATTCATGTACTTGATTGGTGACTATTGCTATACGCAACTCTGTCAATGGAATACGGGTATCCTAACTACCTTTAAAATCAAGTGAACAAGCTCGAAGCATATCCTTAAGTATCTGAATGGTCCTCTCAGATTACCCATCTGTCTGAGGATGAAATGTAGTACTAAGACTCAATATGGTTCCCAGTGCTTCCTGAAGTGTCTGCCAAAATCTAGATGTGAAACGAAGATTTCGATCAGAAACAATGCTAACAGGTACTCCATGCAATCTTACAATCTCCTGAATATACAACATAACGAACTGATGTAATGAAAATGTCATCTTCACTGGTAAGAAATGTTTAGATTTGGTAAATTGATCCACGACAACCCATACTACATCATGTCCTCGACTAGTTCTTGGTAATCCAGTTACAAAATCCATTGCAATGTTTTCCCATTTCCATTCTGGAATCTCTAGTGGTTAAAGTAATTCACCGATCTTTGATGTTCAGTCTTTACCTACTAACACGTAAGGTATTTAGATACATAACTTACAATTTCCCTCATCATATTACTCCATCAAAAATCTCATTTTATATCTTGATACATCTTGGTACTTCCTAGGTGTATAGTATATCTTGATTACATCTTGGTACTTTCTGGGTGTATAGTATATCTTGATTTGTGGCCTTCATCCATTACTTACTGTTTGATCTCTGGATCATCAGGAATAAACTTTAATAATCCATCGTTATAAACATGAAAATCTTCTTCCTCTTCTCGGCCCATCCTTTAACTTCTGCACAATCTTTTGTAACTCAACATCTCGTTCTTGTGCCTCTTTAATTCTCTCAAGTAACATTGGTTGAACATGAAAATTCGCAAAGATGATGCATGCCATGGCTCGACTCGCAAGGATTCCATCAACATGCATCTTCTAGTATCTTCCACTCTCGGATCATTAAACATGAAAAATACATCTTTCGATTCAAAGCATCAGCGACCAAATTGGTTTTTCCTGGCTGATACAAGATGGTATAGTCGTGATCCTTAAGTCTTTCCATCTATCGACGTTGACGATTATTCAACTCTTTTTGCGAGAAAAGATACTTCAAACTCTCGTGATCAGTATACACTTCAAACTTGGCCCTATATAGATAGTATTTCCATTTATACAATGCCATGATGATAGCTGCTAGCTCCAAATCAATGCGTAGGGTAATTTTGTTCACACATGGTCAATTTTCTCGAGGCATAAGCGATGACTTTCCCATTCTGCATTAACACACAACTCATTCCTTCTTTAGAAGCATCGCTATACACAATGAAATGTTCATTTCCATTAGGTAAGGCAAGAACTGAAACTGATGTCAATCTTCGTTTAAGTTCTTGGAAACTGTTCTAACACTTATCATCCCGCACAAAAGGAACTTTCTTTCTAGTCAAATTTGTCATGGGAGTAGCAATCTTTGAAAATCCTGGTATGAATCTTTGATAATACTCAGCTAAGCCCAGAAAACTATGAATCTCTGTAATTGTACTGGGTTGCTTCCATTTAACAACTGCCTCCACTTTGGTTAGATCAACTGCAATGCCTGCCTTTGATACAACATGCCCCAGAAAAGTAACTTCTTTCAACCAGAATTCACATTTACAGAACTTGGCATATAACTTCTTCTCTCACAATTTTGTCAAATTAGACGGGGGACTGCTCCCGGGCCTGGAGAAGATTAATGAAGTTGAGGAATCTGGCCCGAGACAAGGTTCTTTGGTATGATAACTGACACCCCTTGTTCCTAGATATGTTCCTTCTCAGACTTGGAGTAAACAAATATATCATCAATAAACACTACTACGAAGCTATTCAGATAATGTTGAAAGATTCTATTCATCAAATCCATAAAAATCGTAGCTGCATTAGTCAACCCAAATGGCATAACAATGAACTCGTAATACCCATACCTCATTCTGAAAGCAGTCTTTGGAATATCTCCTTCTCGAATTCTCAACTGGTGATAACCACTTCTTAAATCAAACTTTGAAAATACAATGGCCCCATGTAACTGGTCAAACAAATCATCAATGTGTGGTAAAGGATACTTGTTCTTCACAGTTACCTGATTCAGCTCTCGGTAATCAATACATAGCCTCAGTGTCCCATCTTTCTTCTTTACAAATAAAACTAGTGCACCTCAAGGTGAAACACTTGGCTTAATAAACCCCCCGTCAAGTAACTCCTACAACTGAATCTTCAATTCCTTTAATTCAGCAGGTGTCATTCTATAATTTTTTTGAGATTGGTGTTGTGCCTGGCAGTAACTCAATACAAAACTCTATCTCTCGTTCAGGTGGCAATGAGAAATCATCGGGAAACACATCTAGATACTAATATACTATAGGTACCTCTTCAAGCTTAGGTGTGGCCTTCTACTTATCATACACATATACCAAACCTAGTGCACCCACTAGCAATCAATTTACCAGCCTGTAATACAGAAATGATTTGCAATCTACTACCCCCTTTTTCGCCCAAGAATTGTAACTCAGGCTGATTCGGGATTTTAAAAGTAACCAATTTATGATAACAATCTACATGAGCATGATATGCACATAGCCAATCCATACCAAGTATAATGTCAAAATCCCGAATAGGCAACACAATGAAATCAACGGGAAAATTATAGTTACCCATAAACACATCACAGGCCTTATAGACCACTCTAGCCACCACATATTCCCCTATTGGGGTTGATACCTCTAGCATATAAGGCAACACATAAGGTTGCACATGCAAATTCACAACAAAATGAGATGCCACATATGAATGAAATGATCCTGGGTCTATTAAAATACGAGCTCTAGACTGAAGAATAGTAATAGTACCTCCTACAATAGACATAGACTCAAGAACATCTTTATGGTCTAAGGAAAATACACGCCCCTGGATCTTCAATTTCCCATCACCCCCTCTCTTGACCCTAAGGTCTGTTGATTCTGGTTCTATGGCTACTAATTTTGTGATTAAGTATTCTTCCATTTTGGGCAATGATTATGGTAGTGCCTAAATTTCTCACAAGTAGTACACTTACCCTGCTTTGTCCAACAATTATCTTTTGTATGATAGCTCTTGCCATAAAAAAGTACATCCACTAGTAACAGTTTGTTGTCCCGATATCATGGAACTACTAGTATTACTCTTCGATTGATGTCCTTTCTAACAACTAAATTATTGGTTCCCTTGTTGTCCCTGTTGTTGTATCTGCTGTGGTCCTCATGGTGGTCACTGGGTATGACCATCTTGGTTATCCAGTCTTCCTCTATTACAGTAGTTTCCTTGTCCTTTCCCACCTTGTGAGTTAAATCCACCCCTGTTACTGTTACCTTAACCTCTTCTACTTGGTTGGGTTGTTTGTTGTCCAAACATTGTAGCTCTCTTCACTTTTTATTCCTCCAGATCATTCTCTACAAATAAAGCTTGATCCACTGCCAATGGATAAGTAGTGAGCTCGAGTGGAAACAACTTGTTGTAAAGCTCTAAGCGAAGTCCCTTCACAAACCTTTTTACCTTTCTATCTTTATTAGAGAGCAAATGAGTGTTATACCTGGCCAACTGAGTAAACTTTGCCTTGTAGTGAGCCACATTCAAATTTCCCTGTTCTAGTGTTAACTCCATTTATCTCTGTTCCTGAACCACAACTGTTATGAAGTTCTTCTTGAATTCTGGCACGAAGATAGCCCATGTCTGAGGAGTCCCTTCAGCTTCCCATTTGTTCTTAATCAACATCCACTAATTATCTGCTATGCCTTCCATCTTGAAAGTTACAAATATTACTTTCTCTTCCTTGAAACATCCGAGTGTCTTAAACACTTTTTTCCATTCCCTCAAGCCATCTATAAGCCTTTAATGCATCAGGTTTACCATCATGGCTTTTAGGATTCAGTTTCAAAAACCTCTCAAGTGGTGTGGTACCCTGCATAATCCCACTAGGTACTAGATGAAGATTTTAATTACCAACATTCTGATTAACCACCTGCTGATTAGTTGCACCCTGTTGTGCTAGCAACGTAGTCAACCTTTCAAGTACTGCAGCCTGATTATTACCACTCTATTATGTTATCACATCAATCAACCTTTCAATAGATTGGTATACACCACCAAGCCTTTCATACAGTAATCCACCTACTAGGTGAGTAAGGGGAACATTAACATGATTTGCAGTTTCTTCCTAGAGCCCTGCAGCACTCGTACCGGCTCTATGTAAACCACGTCCCTTTTCTCTCGACTCCACCATCGCTCACCTACAGACGACCACCCAATATTAGACATATACACAACCTCTAGGTTAAAGATCCTCTCCCAGCTTCTGGCTTAAACAAAAGCTCTGATACCAAACTGTCACACCCTAATTTAAGCTCCTAAACAGAGCCCAAATTCGGGCATAAACCCGCTATACATAATCAAAATAACCACATTTTTAACATAACACAACTACTAAATAGAAACATGGTGATGTTCCATTCAACTTCATAAACTAAAGAGTTCACAACTAAGTTTACATAACTCATCCAACTTATATACAAACCAAAAGAGAAGGCATCTAGCCTTTATATGCTATAGAAAAGAGACCAGTGTTTGATACATAAATAGTACATCAACACCACTGTCTAACCATATACATAAACCAAAAACTACACCAAAGGAGAGTCAACAACCTGCTATCTCACAGCGAGCCGCACAGCCTCACGCACGTGACCCCTTTGTCTCATTTCGATCTAAGGAAAACAATAGTGAAAGGGTGAGTCACCTATGACCCAGTGAGATTTCACTATATTTATACATGTTATGCATGTATGTAGCAGTAATAGGATGCTAACACGTAGCAACACATAGTCATCATAACTGATAACAATCAAGTCTCATTACCAACGCAAAAAGGCACATGACCGCCAAATGTCCCATACCAGTTGGAAGTAATGACCAACTTACAAACAATGAGCTAATCAACATCTCGTATTACATATGAAAGCAAGTAATAGCACCACAAGATCATATACAAAAGGATATAAAAGTCGAGGTACACCTCTGACTAATCAGCTCTCCTTATAACATCACTTGATCTTAAAGTTCATATCATATTATTTCAAGTCATATAATTCGTATATTCAGTAGAATAGGTCAACATGAACCCAAGTCCCTACAACCTTAGCAATCATGAGACTACACTACTTTTATCCAATAATCTGCGTAATGTAAAGTCCTATTTTGGTCAAAATAGGGAGGCAGGCTAGATTAAGGTCGTACAATCCGACTATCACTGCACTCCGCCCCATGACAGTCGGTGGTCAACCAAGATCCCTTGAAAGTTATCATTAATTTGTGCACTTTTGTTTACCAATTCCATATTCACATATCATTCCGTATTCGTTATAAATTCCAAAATTTTGTTTATCCTTCAAGGATCAATTTGATTTCTATATTCACTAATTAATATAAATAGCAAGTTACCCATATCAAACAACTCGATTTTAAGTCACAACTTCACTTTTATAGCCAAGTTACACACTTTGATCCAACTAATTTTTCATCGATTTTGTAAATTTAAGTATACAATCGATTAACAACATATTCAAGGTTCATATAGCCATAAATACACTTTAATAACCCTTACCCATAATGATATCAACCTATTAAGCAACTTAGCATGACTGAATCACACAATTCCCCCATCATAACAACTTAACAATCAATTATAACCAAAATAAACCGATTAAACTACAACATGGATAAGCTAGAGGTCCCTTACCCAATTAGAGAGGTAAACCACCAATTAATCTCTAAAATCCAGTGATTAGAACATCCTAGTAATCAATTACATTAACCCCCTTTAGTTGCCTCAAAAAAGAACAAGAAATCAAGCAAGAACACGTTGAAACCCTAGGTTGATTTAATGAAATTTAAAGAGAATTTGAGAGAGAAATATGTGTTTTTATGTAGTTTAGGGCTGGAATGAGGTCTCTCTCTCATTACCCATGCCTTAGGCCAACCAAGGGAGGGTTTAGCAGGAGGTGGTAACAAGAAACAACTCAAAAAAATGAATTGTCAAGTTTCTGGATCGAGATCGGCGCGGCCGCGCCTAAAGAAGTGGCCCGCACTGTTTATCCTCCAGGTGATTTCGCGTTATTTTGTGCTATTTCCTTGGTTTGGTTGCTCGGGCGCTCCTAGATTTGATTGTATAACATTTATAACTCGTCAACTGTTGTCTCTAAAGGTTCCATATCATCTTAGGATCAAATCAAAGTCACAACAAAGTTTACGAACACAAAAACAACATCGAAAACTAATTCGTTTTGAAACTTCAAAATAACACAATATCTTTCTCTTTTTCAAGGCTCGATTTAACATTATGAAACCCATATAACATCAAGTATATCTAGGTTCAAAGTATCATGGCTCATCTCTTCCATTTCAATTCGATTTATGCCACGGAATCATGTAAGAAGTAACATACCATGACATATAAACATGAGTTCACGACTCATCTATTCGTAACCATGAGCCAAGATAATCAAGTTAACAATGCATGCATATAATCATAACATTAATATGCTAATGAAATATTTGCTCGGGTATTACAGATGAAATGTTTGTCCCTCCAAATGTTTCATCAGTTGCTCATGCCTTGGATGATGCTACATATCTGGCTAGAGATGGAGAAAAAGATAATGAAATTTTACTGGTTGATTTGCCACGTCCTCTCCCTCGACTAGGTCAACTCGCATTATTGAAAGTTGATTCATCAGATGAAGATGATATTTTCTCGGCGTTTGATGACGAGAATGAAGAAGAGCTTGAGTTTTGTAGTAGTGACACAGAGTCTGATGATGTAGAGGAACACTGTCACACCCCAATTCAAGCCACTACACGTAGCCTAAATTCGGGCATGACCCGGCTTAACATAATCAAAATAACCACCTGATAAACAATATAACAGCAAAAATAAAAGTATGGCGATAAGCCATCCAACCTCATAAACTGAAAGATACAATTGAGTCTTCACAACTCATCCAACCAACCGATATACAGACCAACATAGAAGGCATCCAGCCTTTATATACAATACAACAAAAATAATGTTTAAGACCTAGATAGTATAACAACCACTGTCTAACATATACATAATAAAGTCTACCCCAAAAGAATAACCACCTTCTAGTCTCGTGACGAGCTGTACAGCCTCACGCACGTGAACCCTTCGCCTCACTCCGATCTAAGGAAAATAATAATGAAGGGGTGAGTCACCTATGACCCAGTAAGATTTCACTAAACTTATGCATGTATGCAACAGTAATAGGTGCTAACACAAGCGGCATGTAATCGTCATAAGTTATAACCAAGTAAGTCACAAGTATTCAGTATAGTCAACAATTAACTAAGTCCCATTACCAGCGTAAGAAGGATCACGACTGCCAACTGTCCTATACCAGTTGGAAATAATGACTAACCTACAAAGTAATAAGCTAACAATAGTTCATATTAGATATTAAACAAGTAAAGATCACATATATCAGGATATAAGAGTCGAGGTACACCTCCGACTCACCAGCTCCCCTTATACACCATTCAGCTTTGAAGTTCATATCAAATCATTGTAACCATGTAATTCATATATCAGATATTCCGTGGAACAAGTCAACATGCCCCAAGTCCCTGCAACCTTGGCATCCATGTGACAACACCACTCTTGTCCAACAATCTACGTGGTGTAAACCCTACTTTGGCTAGAAATAGGGAGATATGCCGAATTAAGGTCGCCACAACCCGACTATCACTGCACTCCGCCCCATGATAATTGGTAGTCAACTAAAACCCCATGAAAGTTAGTATTCGAATGTGCACATCCGGTTAGTCAAGTTCACGTTCACACTTTATTCCATATTCGGTTACAAATTCGGCATTTCAGTTATCCTCCAAGGATCAATTCGAGTTCTAGATTTACAAATCAACATATTGAACACTTTAACCATCTCAAATCATTCAATAACAAGTCATAAACCCTAAATCACAGCCATGTCACATACTTTGTTCATGTTGATTTCTTGCCGGTTTCACCAATTCGTAGATACAATCGAACTACAACAATTCCAAGGCTCATATGAATATCAACACACTTTATTAACACATACCCATAATCATATTATCCTAATAAACATCATAGCATGGCTGAAAATCACAAACTTTCCATAATAACAACTTTGCAATTGATAATAGCCAAAATAAACCGATTAAACACAAACATGAACAAGTTAATGGTCCCTTAACAAATCAAAGAGTAAACCCTTGATTATCCCTTGTATTTTAGTGCTAAAAATAGCCTTGAAGTCCCCTAGGTTAACCCCTTGCTGCTGCCTTGGTGGAAGAACAAAACACTTGCAACAAAACCCTAGAAACCCTAGGATAATTTGCTGAATTTTGGAAGGATTTCAAAGAGAAAATTGGGTGTTTTTGGTGAGTTTTCAGGCCTGAAGATGTTCTCCTATGTATTCCCCACAAACTAGGCTAGATTAGGGAGGTAAAGAAGGAGGTGGCATCAAGTAAACAAGCCAAAAACCCAGCTGGCACAAATCTGTACCGCTAGGCGCATTAGGGCTCAGGTCTGCGCGCTAAGGCGCGCACTGTTCACAGCCTTGTACAATTTTTTTGTTTTGCTCTATTTTCTCGATTCGATCGCTCGTACACCCCTAGGTATGATTGTACAACACTTATAACACATCAAAGGATGTCCCTAAGTGTTCGATATCATTCTAGGATTGATTTAAAGTCACGAGAAAGTTCACGAAACCAAAAACAATGTCGACGACTTCTTTGTTTTGTAACTTCAATTTAACACAACGTATACCACTTTTTCAAAGCACGATTTAACAACATGAAATCTATATAACATCATGTATATCTAGGTTTAAACTATCATGGTTCATCTCTTTCATTTTGGTTCAAATTACGCTACGAAACAATGCAAGAAAGTAACATACCGAAACATGAAATCATGAGTTTACGACTGATCAAATCAATACCATGAACCATGATAATCACATTAACAATGCATGCACGTAATTATATGATCAACATGCTAATGATATTCTCGGTTATTACAAAGACAAAGAGGAAACTAGTGGCGAGGAAGATTCATAGTCATTTAAGATTTAAAATAATAGTGTACTTTATTTTAGACATCTTTGTATTAACCGACATTCACGTAATACGATTGTATACTTTATCTTATGATTAGTTCATGTATTATTGTTCATGTTTATTCAATTTTGGTTTGAGTTAAATTATTCTTGTAATATTATTGTATTTAGACATGTCTTCTGGTCGAGGAGCTAGCAATAAGAGTAGACTAGGGAAGGTGCACCCCTTAGTGACTTCTATTACTGGGACGCAGCCAGCTTCATCCACATCTACACTTCTAGAGGATGTGGATATTCTTTAGGGCTCTACACCATTATCATCGGTAGCGACCTCTACCGAGGAGCCTTTCCCATTAGACTCGGAGGGAAGGATTATTGCTTCCATGGATGCTCGATTACGACAATAAGTTTCTACCTATTTACACTTTTTCCTTATGTTATTTTATTTCATAGTTAATTTATTGTAGTTTCATATATAAGAACTGAAAATTGAATTTTATCAGATTTGTAGGGGCATACCCTCAGCCCGTATGTTGGTTTGGAGAACTTATTCGTGCCTCTTAGGACGTAGAGTTCTGGCCGCAATATAGAAATGTCTCAGTGGCGAAAAAAGAAGAATGGTGGGGGAGAATTTAAGGTACAACAGTTTGATTTCTTAAATTGTATACTTTATCATTACTTTATTCGAAATGTTTATTTATTTTATCGTTATTTATTCACTTGGCTCTTTTTCTAGGCAAAATATTATTGGCCCGGGCATTCGGACGAGGAGGCAATGGCGGTGTTTAAGGAAATGGCTGTCGGTCGGTACAAGGACTTCATATACAAGACGAAGACGAAGTACTTTATGAAGAAGCAGTCTCTCTACATGACCGATGACGTTTAGGCTCAGTATGAAGCCTACTAGTCTGGGTCTGCTGCTAAGGATGCCTTGGAAAGGGCAAAGAAGATTAGGGCTAGCGGGTCGGGGTCTAGAACGAAGCACACGACAGGGTCGATCAGCATCGCTGAGCACCGGGCGCGTATGGTAAGTAACTTAGTTTAAATAAAGATTAACTTAATTCAATATTTATTCAATTTATTGCTCTAGTTATGTTAAAAGTAGTTGGGAAGCCATGTTTATGCTATAAAATTCATGGTAGTAATTATTGTTTATTCAACTTATTGTCCAATATATGCTAAAAGTAGTTGGGAAGCCATGTTGGTGCTATGAAATCCATGGTAGTAGTTTAAAATTATTGGTTATTCAATTTATTGTCCAATATATGTTAAAAGCAGTTGGAAAGCCATGTTGAAGCTATAAAATTCATGGTAGTAGTTTAAAATTATTGTTTATTTAATTTATTGTCAAATATATGTTAAAAGTAGTTGGGAAGCCATGTTGATACTTTGAAATCCATGGTAGTAGTTTTAAATTATTATTTATTCAATTTATTGTCCAATATATATTAAAAGTAGTTAGAAAGTCATGTTAATGTTATGAAATCCAAGGTATTAGTTTAAAATTATTGTTTATTCAATTTATTGTCCAATATATATTAAAAGTAGTTGGGAAGCCATGTTGATGCTATGAAATCCATGGTAGTAGTTTAATTCAATGTATAATTAGATTTGGGTTAAAAAAATAAGGAGGGGTTAAGTGTAAACACTTAAAATCTATAGGGGTGTTAGTGTATATTTTTAATGTTTATTCAATCTATTGCTCTATATATGCGAAAAGTAGTTGGGAAACCATGTTGATGCTATAAAATCCATAGTAGTACTTTAATTCAAAGTATAATTAGATTTTGTTAAGCAAGATAAAGGGTGGTTAAGTGTAAACACTTAGAATCTCTAGGGGGTGTTAGTGTCTATTTTTAATATTTTTTCAATTTATTGTTCTATATATGCTAAAAGTAGTTGGGAAGCCATGTTGATCCTATGAAATTCATGATAGTACTTTAATTCAAAGTATAATTAGATTTGGGTTAAGAAAGATAAAGGGGGGGTTAAGTGAAAATACTTAGAATCTATACATCTATTTCATTTCTTATTTCTTCAAAATATAAAAAACTAATAGTAATATGTGTTGATTGTAGATGCATACACATGGTGCTCATGTGCGATTCCCTAATGTGTTTGTGAGTACGCACACCAGGCAGGATAGATTTGGTCAGTGGGTTGATGCTCGGGCAGAGGCTGTGTATGTAAGTATTAAAATTATTGTTTACTATTAAATTGATATGACGAAATTTTAATATTTGTCTTTTTTTTATTTTTTATGAAAGATTGAGTATGAGAGGACTGTCAGGGCGTAATTGGCTGAGGGTCGGTTGGAAAGGACCGATCCTAATGGGATTGAGTGGAGCCAACCATTATGGAAGCAGATCACCTCCATAGGACGGGCGAAGAGGGGAGATAGGGTCTACGGGGATGGGCGCGCATGGGGGATCCTCGCACGTGCCAACCATCACTTCACGTGTTTCTGGATCGACAGCACGAACAAAGGCCAAGCCGAATGTTGACCAATAGCGCGTCATTTCGTGGTTGGAGACCAATCTCGCTCAAACCCGCAACGAGATCGCTGACACCCGACAGTCCTTGTCCCAGATGTAGGCCACCCTAGACCAATTTTTTAAGAGTCAAGCCCGTCTGTCTAATCACCCATCTCCCGTTCATTCCCGTTCCCGAAATATCACTTCACGTGTTTCTGGATCGACAGCACGAACAAAGGCCAAGCCGAATGTTGACCAATAGCGCGTCATTTCGAGGTTGGAGACCAATCTCGCTCAAACCCGCAACGAGCTCGCTGACACCCGACAGTCCTTGTCCCAGATGTAGGCCACCCTAGACCAATTTTTTAAGAGTCAAGCCCGTCCGTCTAATCACCCATCTCCCGATCATTCCCATTCCCGAAATTTATTTCATGACGATTAGTTTGAAACAATTTATTTCTTGACAGTTTTAACAATTTTAATTTATGTAAATAATTTTGTAATTAATTTGTGGTAATTTTATAATTAATTTGTATTGATTTGTGGTATGTTTAAAATTTTGTAGTGTTTTTATTAAGGGTAAATTATACATAACCCCCCTCAACTATGGGTCGAGTTTGATTTGCCCTCTCTCAACTACCAATTGAAGCAATGTACTCTCCTCAACTATAACATTTCTTAAATTGCAACTTCTATTTAGACACCGCGATTTGAATTCATGAAATTTGTCCACCAAAGACTCACGCCACTATCTATACGTATGATATTTACTATAATATTCAAAATAAAGATAAGAAATTATTTTAATGACCATCTTTATGTACAAAGAGGGTCTTAGAGCAACAAGGGTAATATAGTAAATTAAAACACCAAAAGGGCACTATGGTCAAAAAGAATGCCTAAAGATGGTCACATGAGTCTTACGTGGGCATTTTACGTCAACTCAAATGGCAGTACCTAAACAGAAGCTACGATTAAAGAAAATGCTATAGTTGAGGGGGGCATATTGCCTCAATTGGTAATTGAGGGGGGCAATTCAAACCCAATCCATAGTTGAGGAGGGTTATTTATAATTTACCCTTTTATTAATATCATGTTATCGTTGAAATCAAGTACAATAAAAATAAAAAACAATTTTTAATTTTTTTTTATTTTTAGCGACCAAAATTTCTGACACTAAGATTTTTGTCGCTAATGAGATAAGCCTAATTTCGTCGCTAATTAGTAACAAACTATTCTATGTCTAAATTCCGTCGCTGAAAATTCTGTCTCTAATTTCCGTCCCTAATTAGCGACGGAAAGTATTTAGCAACGGTTTATCACCGTTGGTAATCACCGTTGCTAATTTAGCGACGGAAACCTTTTCCGTCGTTAATTTTCAACGGAAAGACCCCCGTCTTCAATCAGCGACGCTTTTTTTTTTTTTTTTCCGACGGAGTTCCGTCGCTAATATGGATTTAGCATTTTTCCAGTAGTGTGGGTGACATTAGAGTTGGTAATGGGTTGGGCTGGGCCAGCCCAGCCCAGCCCATCGGGCCAACACATAAAATTGGGCCGGGCCGGGCCAGCCCAAATTTTGCATCGTGCCTCAAACCTCTAGCCCAGCCCAGCCCAGTCACAAGTCATCGAGCTTTCGGGCCAAATCAGCCCAAATTTGTATCAAAACATATTTTCTACAAAATTTACAAGTTATCACATAAAAAAAAAAAAATTAAAACTCATTACAAGTCTACAATTTATCAAATAAAATCTACAAATAATAAGTCTCATCTTGATGGATTAAAATACAACTAAATAAATTGTTTATAGACAGGAGGAGTGCAAAATACGTTAGAAGTTAGAACACAAGTCTACAATTGTTTAGATGTTTGGTGTTCGCACTTCGCAGGCTTGCAGCAGATAACCAGATTAGATATGACTGTATATGAGTAATGAGTTAGTGAATGTGGTTGACTGGTTGTGGGTTTGTATGTACATGCGTACATCCTGTATCGATCTGGCTTGGGTTAATAAAAGTGTATTAAAATGGTTTGAAAAGACTTAAAGCAGTGAAAATTTTGAATTGAAAATGACTTGAATCTCCACTAAAAGACTTAAAGCAGCGAAAATGGTTTGAATTGAAAAGTTAATAAAAGTGTATCGGGCTGGGCTGGGTTGGCCCAAAAAATTCGGGTTTTTTTGCCCGAGCCCAATTAGCCCTCGGGCCTATTGGGCCGGGCCAAAAAAGCCCAATTTTTTTGGCTCTTCTAAATTGAAGCCTAAGCCCCTCATAATATCGGGTTGACTGGGCCAGCCCATTGGGCCGAACTAATTTTGCCAGCTCTAGGTGACATTAGCAGGGAGAGAAGACACGGATTTTGGGAATTTTGGCAATTGAGGAGCAGAGAATGCAATTGAGTCGAAGAAGATGTGAGATGAGCTTTGGTTTAGGGTTTTGTTGTAGAGATAATTTGTTGTGAATATTCACCTATTCACTTATTATAATATCTCCAAGTGAATACTCCTTATTTATTTAAGATTTGCTTGTAAAACTGACTCTAAGCAACTAATGTCTAGTCCAAGTCCCAGAAACTCACATCAGCTGATCAAGACTTCAACACTTCAACGGAAAAAAAAGGAATATATTTTTAGATTCTCTAAAGATATATTTTCTTACACAAACTTGATCTCAATTACTGTTCATCATGTGGCCCCTGCCAGAAAAGTACTTTATGATGTGACAACTCTCTGAAGCTTTTTAAAGACGCAAAATATTTTCTGGAAGATTTCAAAATCTTTCTCAAAAGCCATAAATCCCGGACATAACCTTTAAGACTTTGAATTCAACCACTATAAGACAAAATTCAACGGTTGGATTAAAGCATCTCTCAATGCCTACCCTCATCCCTATTACTATAAATACCCCAAACATCTGCTCGAGCTAAAATGAGGTAGATATTATAATATACTAAGGAACATAGTGAACTATAGAGCCCATTTGGTCGAGCGTTTTGGCCAAAACGCAGGGATAAAACGCAGCTTATTTGCAAAAAATGTGTTTCAATACTGCGATAGAAAACGCAGCGTTTTCAAAACGCAGCTGCGTTTTAAAACGCTAGAATTCCCAGCTTTTTCCCAAAACGCATGTTTTAAAACGCTACTAGAAAAAAAAAAGCTGTGTATTGAAGTGATATCCCAAACGTATTTATAAGGAAAGACCTTCGTTTTTAAAACACTGCGTTTTTTAAAACGCTGCGTTTTTAAAACACTGCGTTTTGTAAACGTTGTACCAAACGGGCTCATACTTGAACTAGTATATCATAGCAAGTGCTTGAGAAAAAAAAAGAAAAAGGTGTGCAAGAGCAATACACTTGTGAAGTTAGAGTATATTCAAGCGTGCTCAATCAGTCATCTACCGGTTGCCCTTGAAGCTCATCTCCATCAACCTTTCAAAAGATTGAAGGTTGAAGACTTCACTCGCCAAGTGTAAATAGAAAAAATAGAGAATAAGGAAAGAAATTTCCAAAGAGATCCAATCTGCTAGCGTCTAGACTAGAATCTAAGTCTTCACTCTATATCTTATCCATACCACAACCTTATTTGTAATGGTTGGTGTGGATTTGATTACACACCCTCATATGAGTCAAGATATCCCCAAAAGGGATGTTCAAAATTTTTAGTTTGAACATCGCTTTTAATATTCTAATTCGTCTCACTTGCTTAAGTCTCCTGATTATCAAAGACAATTTTCCCTAATGTTTCTAGATGATTCTGGGAGGTCTGTAGTAAGTGAAATAGCAAATGGATAAACTACCATTTGCAAACCCATTAGGAATAGACTGCCTGTAAGTTTTCCTTTAATAGATTAATTTACTTTCTATAATATGTACTTAGGCAAGTTAGCTAAACATCATGTATAACTTGACTGAATTATGTTGTATAAAATATATTATGCAGTGATTGTTCTCTAGTCAACTGCCGAATTTAATCTTGTGTTTTGTTGCTTTATATATCATTGACTATCTTATTACTTTAAGTAAATTGCTCCTACATGTGAACTGAACTTACTTGCATTATTATTCCATGTCTAAACTATCTTTACTAAAAGCATCAGCAAGTATTAAGTGATTGAGTCTCTTTATGTTTTATATCTCACACTAGTCACTTAGTTATCAGTCAACTGTTTAACGAATTTTCGCTGTCCATACTGGTTACTCAGTATGCCTATCTGATTCAGTTGACTGCTTGCCATAAGTTAGCTGATCCTATGAGCTGACTTACTCACTAATTGATCATTCCTTATTTTCTGCTATCAGTTAGAATTTTCATAACTTGAAGTTTCAAAAAGAAATTTTAAAGTTTGATTGAATAGGCTATTCACCCCCCCCCCTCTAGCCTATTCCTGAGCTCTACCATTTTGGAAACCGGGACCTATACAATTTGAGAAAGATATATAGTATCAAAGATGAGGCTCTCTTTAATTAATCATGCGGCATTAAATACTCAACCACAAACCTCAATTAGCCGTTAATGAGAACAAACCCTCAAGAAATCAGGAAGACGAAGCAGCAATTTTGTACAACGGCAGAAAATTTAAAAAATGGAAAGAGATAAGAAACCTTAATGAGAAGGATTCTTCTACTTACCAAACTTACCAGGAGGCCCAATTTGAAAGGGTGTTCCAATAATTGCTTGTATCCCCAACACAAATTAGCCAAAAATAAATCAAGAGATAGTAGGAAACATAATATTACTCAAAAAAATTATTTTTGATAAATCTTCTGCAAAAATATCATTAATTGGTTCACATGCCAAAATTCAAGATCCAATCAATTTGTTTTGGAAAAGAATACTCAAGGATCAAGAATACCAAAATATATCACGATGAATTAGAGAGAGAGAGAGAGAGAGAGAGAGAGAGAGAGAGAGAGAGGGAAAGAAATTTTTTCACTAGACATAGTGTCCTAAAATGTATGTCTGAAAATGATAGAAAGAATAGACAAAATGCGCACACGGGTGGATGACTTTGTTGAATAGATGTGATAAAATATGTTGCCATATTTTGAAGCACACTAGCTCATTTAGATTTAATGGGTCAAGCTTTTGTTCTCCTAGCCTTTTGAATGTTGACTTTTGCTTGAAATATGAAGGGATTTTACCAGTAGGTAACTTTCACTCTATTTCAAGGATAACCCTTTCTCATATGATCTTCCCAACAAATTCTTAAACAAATTTTGTTTAGAAAAATAAGATCACAAATGAGTAGCTTCATACAACATTGAATATTGCTGAGGACTTAAAAGCTTGCAGATTTTCGGGCCTACGTGGTATGATAAGTGGATCTCTTATTGATACTCAAGAATTATTCGATAAAGACGTGGACTTTGGAGAGCTTATTTTACTGTGGTTTCACGTGAACCTACTCAAATAGCTTTGTTCTTTCAAGGGTAACAAATGAACTCAGTTAAATTAGTTTAACTTTGTTACCCACGGCAGTACTGTGAAAAGTTGTCTAGTCAACTCAGCTTTTCAGCTCGCTTCTCGAATCTGTCATAAAGATCTTCAAATATAAATTCAGCTCTACAGCTATATGCATTAAGTGACTTTATTCTATTCAGTAATCTTGTGAGTCTAGCTTTCCAAGTTAACTTTCTGTTGCGTTAACAAACTTGTTAGTAGAAAACTTTGATACTTTAGAAAGCAAACTGATTTAAATTTTAATTTGGTAAATACGCTATCACTCCCTCTCTAGCCTATTTCTGAATCATAGGAAATCCCCCTATAACCCCCTTTCCCTTAGCATTCTTGTATTTGTTGTGTATGGGATGGCTACTAGGATACCCATACAATTTACAACAATCACTCTTGACATTTCCTTCAATCATATAATAATTGCATATCACCCCATTCTTGAATGGTGTTTTAGTGTAGTTAGCTGAATTTGTTGAACTTGATCTTGCATGACTATGCTCTATTGAAATCACATGTGCAACATAAGCCACAAATGGATGATGATACATTACTTAGTATGTAACCATGCATTTGTTTTTCTTATTGTCTAACCATTTAATAGGCTTCATTAATATTTGGCAAAGACTTCATTCTAAGTATCTGTCCTCATATCCCAACACAGGACTCATGTATTCCCATAAGAAGCTGCATCAATTGTTTTATTTCTTCTCTTTGCTCTCGTGATCTACTAACACCACATGTATCCAATGCTGCACTTTCATCCCAAAATCCCTTGATCTTTGTATAATAACATTCAACTGAACTATCTCCTTGTTCTTTAGGTTCTTTTTCAATTAGAATAATCTTTGACCATTAACTGAAGCAAATCTATCATTTATTTCAACCCATACTCCATGAGCAGTTTTAACGAACTTTGGGCTGATACTTATTTCATCATAAACTACATTGAATATCCATGAGATAACCATGTTATTTTCTCAGTTCTAGAAAGGATATAATCGAGACTCTCTCAGGTGCCTTATATCTCCCATCAACAATTCCAAGTTTGTATTTAGTAGATAATGCAATTTCCATCGATCTTTTCCAAGCACTATAGTTCTCAGTGCCAATTAATTATTGCGATATAAGGACAATTCCAGGATGATCTTTATTGTGGATGAATAATGATGTGTGTTGGATTCAATAGGTATTTCATTTGTGGTAGATGAAGTTGTGTTACTGGTTGATATGATGACAAAGATATTCAATCGAACAAAAAAGAGGAAGAAGATGATAAAAACTTTTGGAATTATGATAAAATGAACCCTAACAATGAGGCATTCAATGAGAATTGAAATGAATGATCGATCATGAATCATAATGGTGACATTCAGTCAAAAAACGAGAATCAATCGAAGAATATCTAAAAAACGAACAACATTTAAGGTTTATATCAATACTGGAAACAAAAAAATCTAACCGACGATTGATGATTTACGAAAACGAATTTGATGATGATCTTAGCTCTGATACCATATTATGAATTTGATCGAATCAAACTCCATTAACATTGAATCAAATCATTGATTATAAACTTGGTGAGAAAACTTTCTTCACTCCACTGAAAGTAACTAACTCACGCTCTAACTGACTAAATAATACTCCCATTAACTGCCAAAGCTACCTCTAAAACTTACAAAACTAAACTAGTGAAAGGACATAATAGCCCTTATGGTTTTAAATTCATTGAGTTGTTGGCAACGGGCTGTTACAATGTCGATGTGTAACACTACATAAGTTTGTTGGTAAGAGATGGAGAAGAAAGCTGTTCACTTAATGACAATGGTGTGAACCAGGTCAATGTGTGATTTTCCATTATCATTGTCGATAAAAGGGTATTTATGGTATATGTTTAAATAATTAGGGTGCTAAGGAAATTCAAGCGTGCATTGATGACATCCAATAGGGCTGTGACTCATTCTCGAATACGGAATATCCTATTAAATAAATTGTTCCACGTGAAAATTAAGTATTAATTAAGTCAATAAACCAACCTATTAAATTATTTTGATAATCTTTAAGACCCAAAATCCCCGTGCCCAAATCTAGCATTTGTGAACACATTAATGTCTTGTGTAACCGCTTTGTGCATCAAACCCCCATACGTGAGATGACAAAAATAACCCCACATAGCATTCTCTACAGACGCACTGTTATCTCAGAAAAAAAACAAACACAAGTTTCAAAAACGACACCCACCACCCTATATCTCCTCATTTTTTGCCCTTGGGTAGTGCAGTCCACAGCAGCAGCAGACAGACACCAGTCTCTCCCATTCCTATTCCAATCAAAAGGGTCAAAAAGCCACAACCCCAAAGTTTCTCTAGAGAGAGAACCCATCTCCTTTTCTTTGCTTTATAAGTTTTCTTTCCCACCTCCAAACATTGGAAGGAAAGAAATTTGAAGGGATGGCTGGTTACAGAGCTGAAGATGACTACGATTATCTGTTCAAGGTTGTATTGATTGGGGATTCAGGTGTTGGCAAATCCAACTTACTTTCAAGGTTCACTAGGAACGAGTTTAGCCTTGAGTCCAAATCTACAATCGGTGTTGAGTTCGCTACCAGAAGCTTGAATGTTGATGGCAAGGTCATTAAGGCTCAGATTTGGGATACTGCAGGCCAAGAAAGGTGATCACTTTTTTTTTTTTTTAAGTTTATATTTATTTTCTGGATCTTTCAATTTTCAGATTATGATTTAATCTAGAGTATACTTATCTGGGTTTCTCATAGGTTGAATTGAATTTTGCTTTTGAAGTTACATATTCCTTGCTAGGTTTGTCTTTGATTTGATTAGATGTAAGATTTGGAAAGTTATCTTCACTGAAAGGTGACGTAATCTTCCTCAAGATTGGCTGTTATTTGATCTGGGCTTTTTCTTATTGGGTTGGAATTCGATGTGTTTGTGTAAGATTGATTTCAGTTTTGGTTGTTTACTGTTACTGTTTAAGAAGGGTCTATGGTGGGGAGTTGGGCAGGTTATATGTAGGATTAGGAGTTGGTTTAATAGGAGGAATACCTTTTGAAGAGATCTGAATTGATTGGTTCCAATAGTGATCTCAGTTAATCTAATTGGACAAATATTATGCTGATTCACGGGTGCCCCATTGGCCCATATGGGGATCTTCCGATCCTTGTCTGCTGGGGATATATCCCATGGCCTAGAGAATTACATGGAATATCCAAGTTTGCTTTGGACTGCAGTCACTCTGCCTACCAAGAAGGTGGTTTTGTCCCATGGCAGGTTCAGTATGCTAAAGTTATTCCACTCGTCAATTTATTGTGTAGTACAAAGTTCTTGGATATTTGCTAAAGTATTGCTATTGAGCAGCAAAGTTTAATTGAATTTTGCGATAGCTTTTACAATTAGCTTCAGGCTTGGCATACTGCCTAGAGTCCTTTCTGTTCTTTTTAGATGGAGTTGGTCAAACATGATTTGGAATATTGAGTTGAATCGGAGTTCTGTTGCTTAAGAGGTTGGCACCTTTCATGTTCAGATGTACTTGAGGAAAAGCTATTAGGACTGTAAAGAACTTTGAACTTTGTCATTTTGTAAGAGCAATAAAAATCTTAGACAAAAGACAAAACAAGTAGCCATATTTCCTGCAGATTTGATAGTGCTTGATATGGCCGACAATCGCGATGAGCATTTTCAAGATTTTGGTACTGGATCGAGTACCAAAAAGCTGATTTTGGTGCTGTTACTTTCTCATGGTATTTCGAAAAAGCTTGATTCAGAGTCTTAAGTTGAGAATTGCATTTTCCTGGAGCTCCATTGCTCAAGGGTGCCATTGAGACTTTAGAAGAAATTCAATGTTTTGTAGGATGATACAAAGAGAAGGAAAAACTAGAAGGCAGAGAAAGAAAGTAGACATATTGTCAGCATTTTTCGGTATTTGAAATGATTAATCCTGTTTGAGATTGTGCATTTCATCTGATCAGATTGGCATCTATCTCGCATGCTAGAGTGTACTTTGGGATAAGCCATTTATACATTAGAAGCACTTTAATATATGACATTTTCTAGGATGATATGAAGTCCTAGGGAGAAGGAAAAACAATATGACTGAGAAAAATGCTGACATATTGTCTGTTTTTTTTTTTGAAATGATTAATTCTGTTTGTGATTGTATATTTCATTTGATCAGTTTGGCCTATATATCGCGATGGAGTGTTGACACAATTGAAGTGGCCATGGTTTTGGTGATATTGGTTGGGAGATGTTTTATTATGAGAATGAGGTGATGGTGAGGATTACTTGTGCATTTTGCGTGGTGGTAGATCCATCATGAGAAAATTTAGGACTTGTATGGTTGTATCATGGTCTCTTGAAGGCTACCACTTGTTAGTGTTTATTGTATCTTCAGTTAGAAGCCACTGTAGAGGTATTGATTGATTTTTTTCCTTTTTATCAGAAAAGAATCAGATAATATTGAAAAGGAAGAAATCACAAGAGGACGGACATGGAGTCCATTAGAAGGAAAAACAAAAGGAGAAGGAAAACTGGAGAAAAAAAAGAAAGAAAAGCAAAGCATTCCAATTGTGCTGAATCTCTGAGAAACCTTGATTGAATGAGTCCACGGAAACTATTTATATCTTGTAAGCAGTTCATGGAGGAAGAGATTCTCTCTTGCTTGGGTCAGAAGAAACATTAGCTGAAAGTTGCTGTGGGAGTCTAACTAGGTTGCTTGAGTCGAGCAAAAACAACAAATGTCCAAAAAGAAGAGATAACTCTCACGTGGGAGCATATAAGAAGAAACATAGGCTTTTAATGGGGATTTCTGATCTGATAGCGATCTTAGAAATCTAAGCAATTTGAGTCCCCCTTAGTTGTAAAGTTTACTATATTCCAAATTTCAATATTCCATAAAACTGATTTATGCTCACACATAGGCTGTGACCTAATTTTTGGAGGAAAAAAAAAAACAAACGTGAAGATTGGCCAATTGATCATATTTCATTTAAAAATTCTGTACTGTTGGGTTACCAAAAGATTTTGTAATTATTGTTTTGTTTGTTCTCATTGAACTTTCTCGCATTTTTATTTTATTTTATGCATTCGCATTCACTTACTACTATATACACCCTCTGTTCCAGCCAAAGAGTCCACTTTCTTTTTTTAAAAGTCAACATGTGACTAAATCAAATCAAAATTTTACACACTTTACTTATGCTTTAGGAAATAAAATTTTATTAATTAAAAACTATTTTAAGAATACTATGGATTGCAACTTTCAAAACTTTGTAAAAATCATTAAATTTATGTTAATTATCGGTCAAACTTCAACTAAGTTGACCGAACTGGACTCTTTGCCTGGAACGGAGGGAGTAGCAAATTACTTCCTCAAAGAAAAAGCAAAAATTCCAAAAATATTTATTCTAATACAATTTTTAATTGCAATGTTCTTATACTGAATTTTCAGTTGTTGAAATACGTCAGAATAACGATAAAATGAAAGGAAAATAAAATACTTGAATTTCAAGAAGAATTATTTTAATTACTACTTCCTCCGTCCCTAAATTATTGTCTTGTTTGATCCGGCACACGAATTAAGAAAAAACCATTGACTTGATTATTAATACTAGTATAGTGTGCAGTTTCTTTTAATGTCCATATGCACGTGGCCCATAATTTAAAGTAGGAAGAAAAATTAAGGGTAAAATGGTAAAAGTATTGTCTTAAAAAAGAAACTTTCAAACAAGACAATTATTTTGGGACGGACGAATATGGAAAGCAAGACAATTATTTTGGGACGGAGGGAGTATTTTTTATTCTTATTCTTTTGCCATTTCTAATGTTACTATATTGGCCCTCCTTACATGGAGTTTCTGGCTTTTCCCCTGAATCTATGGTTATTTCATTGGAGCTATTTATGCTTGCGTGTATTGGAGTTTGTTTATGAGGGGGGTTCTTCAGTGATCTTGTATCCTAAATTAGGATTAGAGTACCTATGTCTATACATCTTATTATGATAAGTTTCCACTTCATGGCACTATTGCTTCAGGTCTAGATCTCGAGTTCGACTTGATTGTTAATGGGTTGTCATACTTAAGCCTAACCAAGCCCTTAACATGTTCAGACAGATATTGCCTTGGATAAGGTTTGAAGTCTTGAAAAACATATGCAGCAATTCTGATTTTGGCTCCAATAGGTCCTCTCAATGTGATGGTTGTTCTAGATTAATTAAGTCCATTGAATTGGTATATGTAAGAGTTGTGGACACCATAGATGGTTGACGATGCGGATGTTGTTAACAGCTTTAGTCAATCGTTTTGTGATTGGACTGTAGCAATTTGCTTACCCTGATATTCTCTTGGAAAGGGTCTATCCTCACAACCTGGTTTGTATGCGCATTGAAAGATTGATTGAAGTAGTAGGGTATAAGCTCCAAAAGTCTCTTGTTTCCATTTTTCAAATTGGCGAAGATAGTAGACTGTAGAGCTTTTAGAGAGGAAGGTTAAGCTGTAGCATATTGCAGAGCTATTTGAATATCCAACTTTATGATGCACACTGAAGAAGGAAAGTGAGATGGGATTTGTAGTATGATGCCGAAGCAATTCTATAGATTGGGTTTGCAGAGTTTGATAGCTTATAGAATGAGAGGTGTAATGACTACCAAGCACGTGGCTTAATTGCACCTGCGTTGTATCTGTAACTGCCTATACGAGGTACCGTGAAACCTTTGTAGCCTAATTCCTCTCTTGTAATCAATTAGAAAACAAACTAATAACATACTGAAAAGTCTACTAAAGCATGTGACTTCATGATACCTGCATCTTGGCTCAATCTGACTAGATCAGGCATTGTGTAGACTTTGTAGCTCTAATTTCACTCTTACTCTTTTAAAATACTGCAATTAGTGCTACAAAAGTAATCCGAGTAAAATTGAAGTCGCATTGAAATGAAAACTAAACATGAGTAATTTTGAAATGAACTCCACCCAATTGACCGAGTGATACCACCAGCCAATAGATCAAACTTACCATTGTGGATTGACCTTTCTATGTACATCTGTGTATACCTAAGCGCACGCGACACATAAAAACATACACATATACATACATATCATATAATACTATAATACACGTACGCTTATAAGTTTCTCACATGAATTTTTTTTTCCGTAAATTTTTTGACGATGAAGATTGACCATTCTCTATCACATTCTTCATAACTTCAAAAGGTATTAGATCCATTTGTATCTGGTGATATTTTTCTCCAATTTTAGTTTTGTCTGCCCGTTTGTAGAAGGGATATTGATTTTATCATTCCTCTCATTTCTTTTTGTTACATTGGAAATAAAAGCCTAACGACTATATTCCACACTCAGCAGCCTTCCTTAGACCTTCGAACCAGCTGCCAACAGCTCCATCACAGCCCATTGCTCCATCTCTTTGGGGCATTCATCCAGAATGGTGAGTCTTTCATTTTGTTCTGCTCCCATTTGTGCAAGCTTGTCAGCACTTCTATTAGCCCTCTTGTTAACATGACTTAATGTTAACTCCATTTCTTCCACAATCCTTTTGATGTCCATTGCCAAAGGTGCAAGAGGGTGATTCATTCCCTCTATATTCCATACAGCGCTAATGGCTCCTTCATTGTCGCTTTCCACTTTGACTCCCTTAAGACCCGTGTCTCTTAACAGAGCCACTCCTTGTATAGATGCTCTGCAATTCAACTTCGAAACCATCACAATGGTGTATTTTCCCCATTCAACTTCATATTTCCTGTCATAGGGCAAGACCACAATTCCTGCTGGCTGGTTTTCTTTCACACTCCCATCGACATTCAACTTCATATTTCCTGTCATAGTGCAAGACCACAGCATTAGGTTTATGTGTCCAACCTAAAGATCACTCCTCTCGACGCCCATATTGTTGATCTAGGTTTATGTGTCCAACCTAAAAATCTTCCTTAAATCTTTGCATATGTAGAACCCTTACATTTTTTGCAATATCAAATATACTTGCACCAAACAAACCATGCTGAATCATTTTTCATTGCCGTAGCAGATAATTTAGGTTGGGTTTATGCGGTAGTATATTTGATGGTGTAGCCGGACACCATCAAACTCCACCAAACCCATCGAACCTTAAGTAAGAAATTGGTTGGAGGGAGGGATTGAATACCATATTTTACCTTGATTAGAAATGGTGCACAAGATCAAAGCTAGAGCTGTTTATTTCAATATGGCATGCATTTTAAAGTAGTGCTGATGATTCATTTGTATGTTAGGCATTGTGCCTTTTTATTTAAAATGGAGTCCAAATAAGAACTTTGGTAAACATACTGAGAATTTTGTATATCACTCTGTGTCAACGATCGTCTTCTGCAACCTTGATAATGACCGCTTTTCACCTCTCTTCCTTTGCTGTGTCCTTGGGCTGAAAAACCCTAGATTTATGCATGGTCAGTTTTAGAAGGAAAGATTGGAGTCTAAAGTGTAATACACGCTCAAACTCTAGGTTGTCATCCAAACTCCTAATTTACAAATGTAAGACTTTAAAAAGAAGAGAAACTGAAATGATGCATATTTAATTTACTTGGTAACTACAATTATCTCATCCAAACACACCCTAAAAGGGTAGGAAATTAAGGAAAGATGGAAAACATATTTGATAAGTTTGTTAAAAGTAGAATATACTAGAAGCCTAGCTACAGTTTAGTTCTATAACTGTTCGTAAACTAGATAGGATTTATTTCTTATTTCTAGTTATCAAGTCTGATTACAGATTGCCTTGACGAAGCTCAACTTAGGGAAGGCTTTTGGGTCTAATGAAATTCTAGACTTAGAAGTGTCTAACAGATGTCTGGTTTAGTGTCTAGCGAAAATAGAGCATTTAGTATCGATTTACAAAATCAAAGGAGACATCAAGGGTTGTACGCATTTGCATGGCATAAATTTAAGAAGTTGTACAATTCAAATTTGAGGGAGTCTTTGAGAAAAGACTAAGACATAAAATGATGATATATCATATATGAGGATCAATTGCGATCTATGCTATGGAGGTGAGGTCAACTTTGAATGAAATCTACTTGTTGATGACGTTCCTGGAAAGTCATAAGAGGAAAAGGATGATTTGTTTATTTTATCTTTAATTATTGACCTATAGAAGGAAGTGCAGGGAATAATCTGGTGAGCACTACAGAACAAAGGAGTTATAATTAGATAAATTGACTTGGTAAAGGGACATCTGTGATGAAACTAGGACTAGAGTTGAAACTACAACATGAGAACCTTGGTAGCTGCAAATTGTTATAGATGTATGCCCATGTCTTTTGCCTTAGTGACGAATGGATTCACTAAAATTGGAGAATGGCGCATATTGCTTGCTTATGATATTGTCTGTATTGATGAGTCTAAAATGGGAGTTATTTAAGAGAAACTTTAGAATCTGGAGGGTTTATTGTACATAGGAATTCAATAGTACACGGGATGTAACTATAGTTGTAGGAGTAAGAGTAAGATGGAGATGTTACGAAGCTTGACAATCAAGAAATTCTAAAGTGATCGACTTCAATATCCAATGTTAGTCCTACAGTTGAAGTAGGTTATGTAAAGTATACGATATGCCTGAAATTATATGACGTCAAATAAAGTTGAAAGAAAACTTCTATCAAGGAACTAGTGGACCAACTCTACTCTATGGTAGGAATGCTGATAATGTTGAAGTAACTTGTTCTACTTGATGTAGGGTAGACGAGTAAGTTATGAATGATGTCTGGTGAAATTAGAAAGGATAAAATTCAAGAAGACATTCATGAGATTGTTGATTTAGCCCAAATAGGAGATAGATTTAAGAAAAAGAAAAAGGACGATCGAGTGCAGAGGGTCCCGCCATTGAAGAGTGCGGGAAGGGTCTAATGTAGAGTCTTACCCCAACAGGAGATAGAAAGAGAGGAAACGCTTAAGATTGTGCATAGAATTCATCCACAGAAAGCATCAAAGTTTTGTACAGTACAAGCCACCTGTGCATTGATGGTTGTACTGGACAACACTGTAAACTTTCCGTGGATGAATTATGTGGATATAGCATTTTCCTTTCATTTTTTTTAGCTATCTTAACACCACTTTCTACTTTCCTGTTTTACCAAGCTTATGAATCGAGATGCCCTTATACAGTGGCGAAGCCACATGGAGACCAAGGGTGGCCATGGCCCCCCTAGACTTTGAACAATATGTACTTTACCCCCTTTAAAATATCATTATTATTATTCTTATTATATTTTGGTCCCTTGAGTATTGAATGTTACATTTTTAATTAAGTTAACTCGGCCCCTCTAAGGATCAAATCCTAGCTTCGCCACTGCCCTTATAAACTATTTGATGTTTAAGTCATGAGGTGTTGTTGCTGCAGATATATAGCACAAACCAACTCAACTGAGTTGCAGGGTTTTTTCTTTTATTTCTTTTTCTTTTTTCCATTTGTGCTTTCTGGATAAAGTCAGACTTGCAGGTCTTTACTACAAACTCTTAGAACGGCCTATTGTTTTGTGATTGCTAATGCATCAATTCTCATGCCTAGGAACCATGGTCGCCTCCTTATTTTGAGTGCTGTTTGCTCGATACCTCTTCACGGATTAACGTGTTGTCAAATGTTGGTTCCCTCCATCTACTGTTGGACATGTGATATATGCAGTAATAGGTGGAGGATCTTTTCTATGCACTTAGGGGAGAGTATCTTGGTTGCAAGCAGTAGCAGGTTTCACTTGCCACTTCCCCAACCAAACAAAGATAATCCCCACAGTACCCAAGATTCACTTGTGATAGGAAGGGTCGGTGATAAAGGATAGCATGGATAGCACATATGTTGTGACATATTTGACACCTCAATGGCTTAACTCCATTATATTACGTAATTGGCCTTTTGGCTATATTGTTGGTTTCTGATTTCCTTTTATAATTTTTTTTGTTAAATCAATTATGGACACCCTAAAAACACTATACATTACACTGGCCCTATCTGGCACCATCTCTAGTTCTGTTGAGAATATAAAAGGATAACTTGGGCTGTGTACTTCAGTCCATCTTCTTGTATATTGCCTGCCTAAATGTTGAATTTATTCTACATGCTGGTTGATGACGTTTTCTTTATTCCCTTCTGTTTTTCATGGCTTGCTGTCACTATCCGTATGTAGGTACCGTGCCATAACAAGTGCCTATTACCGAGGTGCTGTGGGAGCTCTGCTTGTGTATGATGTCACCCGACATTCCACATTTGAAAATGTTGAACGGTGGTTAAGGGAGTTGAGGGATCACACAGATCCCAACATCGTGGTCATGCTTATTGGTAACAAATCTGATCTTAGACACCTTGTGGCTGTATCAACCGAGGATGGCAAGTCTTTTGCTGAGAGGGAGTCGCTCTACTTCATGGAAACTTCTGCACTGGAAGCTACAAATGTGGACAATGCATTTGCTGAAGTTCTTACTCAGATTTATCGCATTGTGAGCAAAAAAGCCATGGAGGCTGCAGAAAATGGAGGTGCCTCGACTGTGCCTTCCAAAGGTGAGAAAATCGAAGTGGGTAAAGATGTGTCTGCAATGAAGACATCTGGGTGCTGTTCAAGTTAGGGTTTTGATGCGAAGTTAACAGGTTTATCGGGATGAAATGGATTTCCTTATGCTGCATATGTACACCATGATTCTGAAATATTTATCGAAGATGCATTTGTTAGAAGATAGACAGAAGTAGTTGATTTTATTAGTAAAGTTAATATTTTTAATTAAGACTTGTCAATTTTATAGACAATGAGATTTTGTTAGCAATAGTGTTGTGTCTATTACTTATTACTTTCAATGAAGGGTAGATTGTGCTAACTAAAGTTCTAATGTTATTTAATGCTGGGAAAATTATCAAAATGACCAACGTACTATCATTTAGTAATCGATTTTACCCCGTATTTCCAATATTCTAAAATTTACAGTACTCACTAATTGAGTCCAATGTGATCCCTCCTGTTAATTTTTTATCTAATTTTTTAACGGAGTTAATTTATTAAGGGTATTTTTGTCCTTTCTTTCTAAATCTCACCGCCCTAGTGTATGTGGGTGTGGGTGGGGTGGTGAGATTTGGAAGGAAAGGACAAAAATACCCCTCATAAATTAGTTCCGTTAACCACATTAGCAGTCCCATTAGAAAATTGGATAGAAAGTTAACGGAAGGGATCACATTGGACTCAATTAGTAAGTATATTGGTCAATTTTAAAATATTGGGAGTATGGGATAAAATCGGTTACTAAATGATAATACGTTGATCATTTTGATAATTTTCCCTTTAATGTTGAATTATGGGAAAGCAAATGTGTGAAACTTGTGTTTTTATCTTAGAGCACCCTTGTGTTTTCTGGCTTGTAGGTGAGCCGAGTCAACTCAACAACCTGACTCGGCTTGACTCGAATGAGCCTAATTTGACCCAACTGGACAGCCCTACATGAGCTGGCCAACCTTTGTAACTTAACAAGAACTAATTGAGCCAAGGTGATCCTAGAGCTGCTTGACTCGAGCTCAACCTGGCCCGAGTTGACTTGAGTTTGACTTGCCTATTATATCGGTTCTATGCCTGATTAAAATTGAGGAAGAAGCTGTAGACATAAAAGGCGGTGACCACTTGGAAGGAATACATTCGACTGGAATGTGCAGAATGTTTATGTTTAAGGTGCCAATACTTGATCAATATGAAAAAACAACAAATGTTTCTCTCCTTCTTTGACAACAACAACATTATCTTCAAGACACCATTTCCATAATAACCACAAACATACAAGTACTGAAATTATAGGCTCATGTTACGAATATTAGCACATGAATTAGAAACGTAATTATTATGTGTTGTAAAATATGTTCTCACGATAATACATATAGAATTAATTGAGTTTCTTTATTCTGAATAAGTGAGTTTTTCTGGGATGTCTTATGTTGATATTAAATGAAGACTTGTTGAAGGTTTCTTAGAGCATCCCCAACGCGGAAGTCTTAGCCAATTTTGGGCAAGACAAGAATTGCTCTTCATTGGGAGAGATTCTTAAAATGCCAAGGTGGATCAACAATTCTTGCAGGGTGAGTATAAGAATTGGAGAGAGAAAGAAGAAGAGGAGACATGGGGAAGGGAGGTGAGACGTACATCACAACTGGAGCTGGCGTGTGCGCCTCACGCAAAGGAAAGAGAGTGAAGTGTGGTCTAAAGAGGGGTGAAGTGTGGTCTAAAGAGGTCTGCCCCCTTGTCGGTCACATTCTTGATATTTAAAAAAAAAAAAAAATTTGAAATCTGACCGTTGGCTTTTAATACAAAATCTGAAAAAAAAAATTTGTTTTTTTCAAGAAGACCGTTTCAAATTTATTTATTTATTTTTTTAAAAAAGCAACCTTGACTCAAAAAAATCTGTAGCTTTTTTTAAAAAAGAAAACTTGATTTATTTTTTTAATAAAAGCAACCTTGACTCAACCATTTTCCAAAAAATCGGCAGCTTTTGACCGTTGTCTTTTTCCAAAATGTATCCGTTTAAAAACGGATTTTTTTTTCATTATAAAATATCCTCTAATATCCATTTATTTCACTTCTAAAAATATTATCTCTCTATAATTCTAATTTTTTTCTCTCATCAATTATATATCCTCACTTCTTCAATTTTGTCCAAAATAGATGATAACTCTGGTAATTATTTTAAAAATTTATTGAATTCTTCAAATGTTGAAGGAAATCAAAATTCTCGTCTTACTGATAATGCTCAATATTCTCAGTTTTCCTCTATCCCCAATATATACCCATCAAATTTTCCCAACTATCCAAATTTTCTAAATTTTCAAGGTGCACAAAATTTTCAAACTTCTCCAACTATTGGAAATTCTTCGAGTAACATTCCTCGTGCTCCCAATTACATGGCTCCCAATGAATATTGGCATCTTATGGGAAACCAATATTTCATGCAAGGCCCTCCTCGTGCATTTTCTCCATACGGTATGTCGTCAAATAAATCGAAAATAGAAAGTTTAGATGCATCTGCATCAGATAAGGAACCGGTAACGCCATCATCTGTTCTAGAGACGCAATTCGAGACGCCAATCGATTTAGAAACAAATGATCTGGAGATACCGGATAAAGGTAAGTCAAAATGGGTAAACTGGAAAATAGAAGAAGACATTGCTCTACAACCGCAGCTTTGTTGGCCAAGATCCATTGGTAGGTAACAACCAGAAGAGTGACTCCTACTGGATGTGTATTATAGATTATTACAACGAACATCGTCCGAACGGATCAGTGGCAAAAAATGTTCAGAAGGTAAGACCACGTTGGCACAGTAGGATTCATCCATCAGTGTATCACTTTAATGCAATCTACAATAAACTATTAGAAAGCCATCAAAGCAGTTGGAGCGATGCAGATCTACTGTCAAATTCATATAAACAATATCGGGATGAAAATAATGGTAAGCCATTTTTGTTTTAACATGTGTGGCAAATGGTAAAGGAAACTGCAATTTTTTCTCCACAATTAAACATCTTCACATTGGCAAGAAAGCTAGGATATCTGGGTCCGAGGGACACACCAGTATGAGTGTGGATGTTGAGGAAACAACTAATCGCACTCGTCCAATTAGACAAAAGGTTGCCAAGAGAAAGGGAAAAGACAAATCATCAACACTGAAAGAGGAGTTAGACTTACAACATACTAATCTTTCTCTCAAGATGGATGAATATAATGAAATTAAGAAAATCGAAGCAGAAGCCAAGAAGATCAGAGCCAATAAAGCAAAAAATAAGCTCCACCAAACATTCATTGAAAATATCAAATTTTGCACAATGGATGCAAGTGGAAAGAATCTAGAAGCGCGTGTCTTACATGGACATGTATGTGATATATCTAAAGGAGAAGTGGAGAAACTTGGGGTATCCAATATAGTTCAAATTTGTGTTGTTTTATGTATTGTTTGACTTATGTAATTTTTAATTTTCACGTTTTACGTAATATTCGACTTATGTAATTTTTAATATTCACGTTTTATGTCATTTTCGACTTATGTATTGTTTTATGTATTGTTTGACTTATGTAATTTTTAAATTTTTTATTTTAATGTTTTATGTAATTTTTGACAGCTATAAAATAGCTGTTAGAACTAGTCATCATCTTTATTATATAGCCATCATCTTTCTCTTCTTTATATAATCTCAGTTATCTCTCTTCTCTCTTCTTTATTCTCTCTTCTCTCTTTAATCAATGGCCTCATCTTCAACAGCTGCCTCGAATCAACCAAGCAACAGATCTGGATGGGTGAAGTTTTGTAAATGTGGCTTGCGAGCTCTAGAATGGACATCAATGACCAAAAAACACCCAGGAATGAGATTTAATGGGTGTCCAAATTACAAGGTATACATCTTTCATTATGTTCATTTTGTATAAAAATGTCAAGAGGTTGCATGTTTATCTTTTCAACTGTCCAATTTTTGTAAGATCTCTAAAAGAATTGTAGGTATTTTAAATGGGTTGATCATTTTCCTTCAAGAGCAATTGAGGTAATCAATGAAACTAGAGATGAGGCAAATGATTTACAAGTCAATATGTCGAAGATGGAAGTGAAGTTGACCAAGGTAAAACAGAAAAATACGTTGTTAAAGGAAGGAATTGAAAGGCTAAAGATTGAGCTGAGAAAACAAGTAATGGAGTCTAAAAGGCTAAAATCACAAATTGAAGGCAGTTAGTGGAAGGAGAAGATGTACTTGTGGTTGGATATTGTTTTAGGGATTTTAAATGAGTTCTTTCTTTATGTGTTCACACATGATAAGAAAGGACAATTGATATTGTCATAGAAACTAGCTGTTTTTATTTCAAATTTATATTATTATATAATTTTTAACTTATGTAATTTTAATATTTTATGTAATTCTCGTTATTATGGGCTCGTTACGGTAACAACTAGTGACAAATCTTAATTAAAATCAAAACGGATTAATAAAAAAATTGAATATGCAAAATATTAATTAAAATTATAAATGAATTAATCTATTTAAAAAAATTAATATGCAAAATATTAATTAACATAAATGAATTAACTTATTTATAAGAAACATTTGAAAATTCATTATATTAATTAAAGCTAAATAAATTAATTTGTTTGAAAAGTGTAAAAATAAAAAGTAGGGCAAACTCCACAATTGGTCCCTCTACTTTTAGCCCCTTTTGCGATAGGTCCTTTCATGACCTAAATGGTCCCTGTACTAACCCATTTTTGGGATTGGTCCTTCCATCCAATTCCATCTATTTTTTGCCGTTAAGTTTGAACATGTGCCTCACAAGTCACAAGTGTGTTTTTCCAAGGGTAATATAGTCATTTCCATTTAAAAAGTGAAGGGACCATTTGTAAAAAAAATTAAAAAGGAAAAAAAAACTAATTTTTTTTAATTTAAGAAAAAATATAAATATTTTATAAATAAATATATCAAGAATAATCATTAGAAATCTACTAAAAAAATTATATGTTTATCACCAAATTGCACAAATGGTCCCTGTACTTTTTAAAAGAAAATAACTATTTTACCCTTGAGTAAAATCACGTGAGAGGCATATGTAAACATTTAACAGCAAAAATTAACGAAATTAGACGGAAGGACCAATTACAAAAAATTGAAAAGTACAAGGATATATTTTGTTTTTTAATTTCTATACAGGCACTAATCCCAAAAAACCTAAAAAAGTTTAGGGACCATTTGTGGAGTTTGCCTTAAAAAGTAATATAAATAAAGTGAATGATTTGATAGTGGGACTCATATAAGAATGGAGGAAGAATGAAAACCATTGAGAATATAAATTCTTAGAGAGAAAAATTATTAAAATGGGGAGATAGCAGTGGAAACCAGCTAAGAATTGGGTAAGAATTTTGAACCATAGATGCTCTTATATACTAAAGTCGTGGATAATGAAATGAAAACCTCTTCTAGGGAATGATTGAATCAAAGTTACTAAATTCGTGTTAGAAGAGTCATATTGGTTGATTTGTTCATATGTTTTTCTTTTCCTTAGGTATATCTATCTGATCTTTTTATTTTTAAAACTTCTTATTGAATCTTGTCATTTTGTTCAGTTATTATATGTGCAAGTGATTACACTTAAATTTCTCCAATTATCATAATAATTTTAGGGTGAAATACAGGTCGGTCTTTTTAGACATTTGTAATCGTTTTAGTCCACCATATATATATTTTTTAAATCGGAAAAAAGCACTTTTGGGGAGAAATGACGGAAATGTCATTAATGAAATTTGATCAGACACGCGCTGCATCGAGATTCAAAATTCGATGCATCGGAATGCATCAATTTCTGCATTGCAATGCAGATTTACCGGAGAAATTTTAGGAAGTAAGATTCACCACTGCATCGCAATTCAAAGTTGATGCATTGGGATGCATCAGTTTATATCGCGATACAGATTTACCGAAGAAATTTTAGGAAGTAAGATATCTACAAGTAGTTGATCACTCTTGTATATCCACGAAAATCGACTTTCTTCACTATAAGCTATTAGATTGGAATGAAAAGGAAGATTCACTAGAGAAAATTTTGGAAGGAAGATTTACCGGATAAATTTTAAAAACAAGTTGTTAGAAAGAAAATGAAGATTTACCGAAGAAATTTTAGAAAGAAGTTTCATGCATCACAATTCAAAAATCATGCATCGCGATGTAAACATAATTCAAAACCATGCATCGGATGGAAACGTAATTCAAAATCATGCATCGTGATGCATCAGTTTGTGCATCGGGATGTATCGACTTTGATTTTTCTCTCCTATGTTTCTTCACATTTATCTCTCAAGTTAGACAAACTTGATTCCCGGTAATTGATCACCTCATATATCCACGAAAATTAACTTTCTTCACTACAAGCTATTGGATTGAAAATTTTAGAAAGAGATATTCACCAGAGAAATTTTAGAAAGAAGTTATTGGGGAAGATTCACCGAAGAAATTTTAGGAAGAAAAAAAGATTCACCATAGTTGGTTTGGATGAAAGCAACGGGGGCATTTACAGGAAGCCATAGTTGGTTTGGATGAAAGAGATGGGGGCATTTTTAAAAAAATTATCAAAGTGCCTTTTTCTGATTAAAAAAAAGGATGGACTGAAGAAGTTAAAAAATTTTAAAAGTGGACCGACCAGCAATTTCTCCATAATTTTACTCTAATATCATAAGTTGATTAGCATTTGCATTAGGCTTTCGTACCAATAAACGGCCCCGAATTCGCTGGCCCTTTTGTCAATCTCAGGGCTCAACGCCGGTGGGCATGGGCCTTACGTGCCGGGTTGTCCTTGGTCACTTATTTTGGTACTTGACTTATACATGGAATTCTAGTTTTAATTTGCTAAGGAAAGAGCCGAGGAAAGAGTGACTGCTATTGTTAGAATGATTACTCCTTTCGGACAAAGTGCCAAATTCTTATTTGTGTTTATTTAAGGTTAGGTCTTGTATTCTATATATAGGTTTTAACATTAAAATGTGTATAAAGTTCACAAATACTCCATTCTCTTCTAATTTTCAGTTGTTTGATAATTGTTATTTGTTCAATTGATTGTTTGTTTGCTTCTGTTGTCGCACAACGTCTATGTTTTTTTTTTTTGTAAGATTACATTAATCTTACAGTTAGAGTTTTAGTTTATTAATCTTTAATTAATTGTTGTTACTCATTAATGATAATCGTTATTTTATAAGAAGTTTCTTAATTGAATATTAATCTGGTGATATATAAAAAAAACTAGTCATTAAAAAAGATAAAAAAAAGGTGCTTAGTAAGGTGGACTAATGGAAGTAAGGAGGCATGAAAAGAAACACGGTAAATTGAATTCGTCTAGAATTGCAATGAATTTATTTAAGTGCTGTGTTTTCTAATGTTTTTCATTTGACATCTTTAGCAATGATGATGAACTTTACGAACTGATCATGCCAAAATAGTAGCAGGTGACCACGTCGATCCACGTGTATAGCTAGTCTTCAGGTAGGATGACCCGGCTCTCAAAAGGCTTGTGTGACGGGGACTCGACCGTCAGATGGTGCCTGTAATATCAAAGAAAATACCGTTAGGAGAGCTAGACCGTAGTCCAGCTCAAGCCCTCCAGTGTAATAATCAGTATCTCATTGTATATAGGAGAGAGAAAGTAAAGTAGGGAGAGTGAGAGAAGAGTCTCCAAAGAGAAGGAGAAAACTTAGTCAGGAAGAAGAAGAAGCTTTAATGTGAGGGGGAGCCCCCTATTTATAAGAGGTATTGCTTCCTAGGCACACTTCGTGTGTGTGGGCTTGTTTCATACATCTTTTGAAATATTTGGGAGTATACTTTTGGTGGTATATATTTTTGGGAACATCAGTAGCCCCTACTCCTTATTCCTTGAGATTCATCTCGAGGGTGAGGAGTATTATTTGCCCGCGATTCTCTTCTGTTGTGTCGAGAGTTTGCGGCTTTCGTCCTAAACTTGAAGACATGTCTTTAGTAATCGATCTCGACAGGGAATACTCGTATAAATGCTCGAGTTGACCGAGGTTGATGGTTTTGCCCTTTAAAGAGCAAGGTTAGCTTCATTGGCTTGGATTTACTGAGGTTTCTAATTGATTTACTCGGGTTTGCCGAGGATTAAGATTTCTCGCTTAGCGAGACTTTATTGGCTCGACCGTGTCAATAATTTATTTACTCGGGATTGACCGAGTCTTGATGGGTCCAATCGTATCAAGACTTGATTTGCTTGGAAAGACCGAGGCTTTTATATGCTCATCGAGGTGAGACTTTGATTGCTCGAATGTATCAAGGCTTGATTTGCTCGGAGAAACCGAGACTTGGATTGCTCGAACGTATCGAGACTTATATGCTCGAACTTATCGAGACTTTTATGCTTGAACTTATTGAGACTTTTATGCTTGAACTCATCGAGACTTTATGCTCGAATTCATTGAGACTTTGATTGCTCAAACATATCAAGACTTTGATTGCTCGAACTCATCGAGATTTTTATGCTCAAACTCATCGAGACTTTAATTGCTCGAACTCATCTAAGACTTTAATTGCTCGAACTCATCGAGACTTTTATGCTTGAACTTATCGAGACTTTTATGCTCGAACTCATCAAGACTTTATGCTCGAACTTATCAAGATTTTATGCTCGAACTCATCGAGACTTTATGCTCGAACTCATCGAGACTTTTATGCTCGAACTCATCGAGATTTTTATGCTCGAACATATCGAGTCTTTCCCTCGCATTTGACGAGGATTTTATGAAGCTCGAACACAAGGACAATATGAAGCGCAGGAAGGCGCGAGGTACTACTCAACCGTGAGATGAACTCGAGCAGTGAGGACAAAATGAAGCGCAGGATGGCGCGAGGTACTACTCAATCGCGAGATGCACTCGAGCGGTGAGGATAATATGAAGCGCAGGAAGGTGCGAGGTACTACTCAACCGCAAGACGCACTCGAGCGATGAGGACAAGCGCTGGAAGGCGCTGGGTACTACACTGCTGTGAGACACACTCATCGCGAGGACCAAATCTACTCATCCGTGAGTTACACTCAATGGTGAGGATAAGTGCTGGAAGGCGTTGGGTACTACTCTGCCGTGAGACACACTCATCGGTGAGGACCAAATCTACTCATCCGTGACTTACACTCAACGGTGAGGATAAGCGCTGGAAGGCGCTGGGTACTACTCTGCCGTGAGACACACTCATCGGGAGGACCAAATCTACTCATCCGTGAGTTATACTCAGCGGTGAGGATAAGCACTAGAAGGCATTAGGTACTACTCAGCCGTGAGACACACTCGAACAGTGAGGACCGAATATACCCATTCGCGAGTTATACTTAGCGGCGAGGATAAACACTAGAAGGCACAGGGTACTACTCCGTGAGACACACTCAAACGGTGAGGACCGAATATACTCGTCCGCGAGTTATACTCGGCGGCGAGGATAAGCGCTGGAAGGTGCGGGGTACTACTCAGCCATGAGACATACTCGAACTGTGAGGACCGAATATACTTGTCCGTGAGTTATAATCAGTGGCGAGGATAAACGATGGAAGGCGCGGGGTACTACTCAGCCGTGAGATACACTCGAACGGTGAGGACTAAATATACTCATCCGCAAGTACACTCAGCGGTGAAGATAAGCGCTGGAAGGTGGGGGTACTACTCAGCCGTGAGACACACTCGAATGGTGAGGACCAAATATACTCATCCGCGAGTTACACTCAGTGGTGAGGATAAGCACTGGAAGGCACGGGGTACTACTCAGCCGTGAGACACATTCGAACGGTGAGTACCAAATATACTCATCCGCGAGTTACACTTAGCGCGTGAGGATAAACGCTCGAAGGCGCAGGGTACTACTCATTCGTGAGACACACTCGAATGTGTCAATGTTAGAATTATTTTAATTGAGGAACAATGTGGTTTCATGGTATAGCAAACTCAAAATGGGTTTCATTATCGTTCGCAAAATATGTGGCGGTTGGTAGTTGTTGTTACTACTCCATGGATGAACCGAATGGTTAACGACTAGGTTACATAGTGATACCCTTGTTGTTTATTGTGATAAATCGGTGCGATTGATATCTCGAAAAATCATGTTCAACATTCTCACCAAACATATTGATATTAGACATCACTTAATTCAAAATATTATCCGCATGAAATTCATAGGGCGAGAACCATTGGGTGATATTTTCACTAAGACTCTTGATTTTAAGAGATTTTCTACTCTTAGAAATTCTCTAGATTGTGTGCCATTTGAGTGTCTCATATAATTTGATTACATGTGACCTCATTTGCATGTTGTAAAAAATCATCTTGCATTTTTGTTTTTTCACGACTTGTTCAAATGATGTCATTCATAAATGTGGTATTTGGATGTCATACTTTGGATGTGGATCTCTATTAAGTTCTTGTGATAGTTTCTCTAGTGAATGAGCCATAGTAGTGTTTGGAAAGCCTTTGGGAAAAATTCCTTCTCAATGTTGAATGAAACACTCATATGCAATGTTCTAAAATTGCTAGGCGCGGGCCTAGCTAAAACCTAGTTTTGGCCTATTGGGGTCTAAAATCGAGACATAATTACACCGTAGGCACATACTAAACTTAATTGTAACAATATTAAATAACTAAATATGTCCAAATAAACTAAAACAATGATAACATTACAAGATTAAAAGTTAAAAATTAAAATTAAATTCAATATTATTTCAAAGTAGCGGGAAGAAGAAAAACACTTTAATAACTTGAGGGGAGGAGAAAATATTTTAATAACTTGAGAGGAACACTTCATAACTTTAATAACTAGGTTGTCAATTTGTCATTTTGAAAAATATAAGCCCTAAATGCAAAAACTTAAAAATTAAAATACTACCTCTGTGATGTCCCTCACGTCTCACTCACAAATAAATTCTAAAGCCTAAAATTAAAAGTTACCTCACCTCTCTCTCAGCGAGCGGAAGGGGAGTCTTCAAACGAGATGGCGATCCAAGCTTTTCTCACGGATGTTTCATCATCTCTCTCTCGCCAGTCTCTCTTCTCTCTCAGCTCTCTCAATCTCTTTCTCTCACTCTCGCTCTCTCTACTTACAACACCTCTCACGAACGGCGGTGGAAGGCTGAGTAGTTATGCAAGGGTGGCTGGTCTCCTTGATGAGGCCACAAAGACAAGAAGAGAGATTGATCGAGATTTCGGTCGTTTTGAGTTTTAAATCGCGTAGCGGCTAGGCGGCAGGGCGATTTTCTCTCGATATTTTTAGCGATTTTTAAATCATGCGGCCGAGCTTAACGCCTTAGCCGCATTTTTGAACATTGCTCATATGTGATATTGTCTTCTAAGAACAAATATGTTTTGCAGAATTTTGACGTAATCATGTGAGAAAAGGCTATCCTTGAGATAGAGTGAAAGCTACGGTGACATGCCTTTAGTTTTAAGGAAAATCATTCAAAAAAAGCTGAGAAGAATCTTGATTCATTGAATTCAAAACTGCAAATGTGCCAACATTTTTATTTCACATCTGTTGAACAAAGTCCCTAACTTAGGTGTGCATAGTCTTATTCTTCATGGTTAGGCATAAATATAAGGCATTTAGTCTAGTGAAAATACTCATGCTCTTGCTTCAATCTATCTATTCTTCCAAGTGGTATATTGATTGGAATCTCTTATCCTCGAATATTCATGTCTAAGATAAATTGATTGGATCTTAAATTTTGACTTGTGAGCTAATTGATAATATTTTGCAGAAGTTTTATCAAAAATAAATTTTTGGGTAATATTATGTTTCCTAATATCTCCTGATTTATTATTGACAATCCGTGTGATTGGGAAACAAGTAGCTACTGAGCATATTCTCATTCCATAATTCAAATCGGAACTCTAGGTATGTTTGGTAAGTAGGAGAAACCTTGTCCATTATGGTCTCCTACCCTCTCCAAACTTTGAATTTTCTGCTATTGCCTAAACTGCTTGCGTCATCTTCCTGCAAATGCCTCCTCCATTTTGGCCAAAAAGGGAGAGAGAGTTAAGGTAGGGGAGAATTTGAATATTGGTTATCATCAAATTTAGTAGGAGTATTGATCTTTGATTATTATTTTGCCCTAATGTGTATTTTGACCAGAAAGGCAGAAAGTTGGAGATAGTTGGATTTTAAAATCTTCTCAATCAATTCTTGATTTGTGTTAATTTGGTAAATTGGTAATTAATTGATTGTTTGATTAGTTTTTCGTTTCTTGGTAAAATTTGAGATCAATCAATTAAGATTGTGATTGATTGTATTTTTAGTATATCTTAATTGATTAGATAATTAGATAATGATTGATTATAAATATGATATATAGTAGTTGACTTTAGATTAGGTCAATCTAAGATCTTGATTAAAGTAAATATGGTAGAGTTTTATACTAAGTCTAACATTCCTTGTTTAGTGTGTTCTTTCTTTTATTTCTAAGGAGTTCTCAAACCTATATAGTGCAGAACTCGTGCTTCATTCTGTTCAGAGAGACTAAGTAAGATATTCCATATACTTGAGATATTTTCAAACACTCGTACTGTCCCGAAGTAGTGAATGTAAGCAAAGACGTTGCAGCATCTTTCGTTACATTTGATTTCCAGTGTTCTGAAACTAAGTTCCTTGACCACTGTTGTTGTCCTTAGACAATATATAAGATTTGTTAGATCCTTGAGTAGTATTCTGTAATCTCAGTTGAGTTACTTGTGTTAGGAATATCTTTTGTAGTTTCACTAGTTGTTTACTTTGTAACGAGTTTTATATTTTCTAATAAAAGGATTTTGTCATAAATACTTGTAGATAAAGGTTTTTTGTAGTTTCACTAGTTGTTTACTTTGTAACGGGTTCTAAATTTTTGACATATTGACATATCTATACTTGTAGATAAAGGTTACAATAAATTATCATTTATTTTTAATTCGTTGCATTTTTTACTTCTTGTTATTGTACATGTTATCACATCTTTAATAACATTTACACTTTATTGAGTATTTTGGTTGAGTCACCTAGCTACAAAATTTTCACAATCCATTTAAAAGCTTAAGCGGTTAGATAGAGTCCAATAACGTATATAGCACCCAACAAAATTAACGTCATGTGGTCTACTTTTGTTTAAATACTCCTTCCGTTCTTTAATTATTGTCTTGTTTGACTCGACACACAGATTAAGAAAAAATAATTGACTTAATTATTAATATTGGTATAATGTATAATTTACTTTAATGTCCATGTGTTTGTGGTTTGTAATTAAGGTATGAGAAAAAGTAAAATTAAAATGGTAAAAGTGATGTCCTAAAAAAGAAAATTTTCAAAGACACAAATTATTCGAAAAAAAAAAAAAAAAAAGACAATAAATTATAGAGGAGGGAGTACAACTTTTAAACCAGAACTTTCACAGATCAATTGTTAAACATTATTTTTTTATAAATTCTAAAAATCGATTCCCCCGATGCGTTAACGGATAAGAAGAAGAGGATTAAATTTAGCAAAATCGTGGTGACGCTGTCATTGATTCTCTTATGTGCGTATGATGCAAAAGGATTATCAAAATCCCCATTTTAAGTTGACATAATTATACTTTAATTATTGTCTTTTAGCTAATCTTCTTACTTTGTTTAATAAATAATAATTTAATAACCAAATGGTCCCTTCCTTCATTAAAACCTTCTCACCTACTACTTGCAAATGTCATTATCTTTATATATTATATAAATATCGAACTTTCTTTAATTAATAATCACTAATTGCTCTTTTTTGTCATCACTCCAAACTTGATTAGCCAGCCTTGGCATTAAGGCAATTAGAAGGAAATCATATGCCAAAAAGAATTAAAGTGTTTATGTTGTTGTTATAATATATATATATATATATATATATATATATATAACAACCAAATTATTAGGACAACCCGATCAACTGATTCCAGGCTATCATTTGCTTAAAAGTCAAATTTTAGTTCATTTGACTTTTATGGGTTCTGAGTTCGATCAGACAGCTTGCTTCCTTTTATTATTTATTAATTAGTACGTTTTATAATTTTTTTTTATCCCAATTTTCTCCACCAGTTGCATGTATTCTTTGCAATGTTTATATATTTATTATTATTTTTTTTCACCAAAAAGAAGCTGCAAAATTTCGATAACTCTTCACTCTATTTTTCTTTTTTTTTTAATCAGTTTTCTTTAGTAATACAAACTTTCCGGTTAGGGGTGAATAAAAAATGTAATTACTCGAGTTTTCTTTGTATTCGATTCGATAAAAAGTTTGTTTGAGATTGTGTTGGATATTAAACCAAGCTTATTCTATTTCAATTAAAATTATTACTTGGTTAGGAGTTTTATTATTTAGTTATCTAGAAGTCAATTAATATCGTATTTCCATATTTGTACACATAAAATTAAATAGAATTTTTCTAATAGATATTAGTGAGAGAAGCTAATAGAGTGTTATTTATTTTTACTTGCAAATACATATTGAGACACAACAAATAGAAGGTAAATTTTGTAACTTTCTATCAAAAGAAACTCATTGGAATAGAGTCATTTCCAATTTTAAAAAGTCAATATGTGAATAAATCAAATTTGTAACATACTTTAATTATATTTTTTGAAATAAAATCTCATTCACTAAAAATTACATTAGGAATACTATAAATTACAAATTTTATGACCAAATGCTAATTGCGTATTGCACAAATATATATATTGTACCTAGCTGCAATCTACGTAATGCACAAATATGGTTAGATCTGAGTTTATGACCAAACACTAATTGCGTATGATATCTCGAGTGATTAAAGTAGTTTTCGAGAAAACTCGTAAAACCCTCTTTGAATGATTTTAAAAACACTTACAAGTTAAAATATAATGTACATGAAAATGTCGACTAAATTACTTACGAGCTAAAATATATGAAATTATAAACACAATTCTTCACCATCAATTAATAATCTAGTACAAATGTTGGAGGGGCTCTGCAATGTGATTGAAAAGATGATTTTTCAACATTTCGTATCACAAAAATCAAGGGGAGGGATACATATTACAACCGACTTATTGGTCGTAAGTAAACAACTTATCATCTGCTATACTTTACTTGTCGGGAGATGTATATCTTTTTTAGTTAAAGTGGGAATTAATTCAAAAGAGAGACGTAAACAATGTTAGTCTAAATAATTACAACCCCAATTGCAGATCTGGACAGAATTCCCGAACAAAACAATTTTTATTCATTACTCACTTCACTGAAACCTAGGCAACTTTTGAACAGAAAGATTAAAAGAAAATATCTAACCCAAGAAAAAAAGAAAAGAAATATTCTAAATATTGTTTCTTTTGGTATCTTTAGCCGCACTGTATGCAAATCGTTTGGAAGTTAAAAATACCTGCCCCATTGTAAAGACAAATGTTTAGGTGACATGTGCCAATATATTTTATCTCATGTGGTCCCACACCATGGTGTCAAGCTACACCGCCGGTGCTCCTCTCTTTCCATCACCCTCCGTCGGAACACCGCGGAACACTCGGGGAGCTCCCGAGGTCAGCGAAAACGATTCGTCCTCCTCTCTAATCGAAAAAGATCATTGCCATGTCAGCATCCGCGATTGTGTCGGCACCCATTAGTGGACTCTCTAGCATCGTGGAACATGTCGACTCCAAATCAGAAAACCACCCGAATTGGTCGGTACTAAGCAAAGATCCCTCCAAGATTGGTGAATTTTTCGTCGGGCTGATCATCGGTTTTG